>BSSO01004360.1:0-14688 GCA_030267885.1 Mesembryanthemum crystallinum | reverse complement strand
ATAATTTATTTAGTAATTGCGCCTGCTCATTGTATTAGCCTTAACATTCGACCTTCGGGTTGGATGTGGCGGTCTACGCCTCGGACTTGTTAGTGTGCTTTCCTAAATTCGGGATTAGCGAGTCCGGGATGTGACAACTCACGGCCTGTAATTCACCACCAATGATCATAAAGGTTAGGCCATTGGACCAAAGGATAAAGAATTCACTTGACTCACCAAACTAACAAATTAGCTCTAAAGAGAACAAGATTTCATTTTCTGTGCACCAAGCAATTTTCATTCAACCAATCCGATTTCTATTTATTCATGAACGTTCCTTATATAAAGAAGGGGCTTTTTACAAGTCAAACAATCAGCATTGATACACGAATAATCAAATAAAAGTTGTAGAGTTCTTAGGAAGAAACTAAGTGCAATCAGCAATGCATTCAACTCCAACTACTTAGCTTGACTCTTATCTAATCAAAACATAGTTCTAAGTTCTAACCCAAGTCATATTGACCATGGGAAAGTCAAATGACAGAAAAATAAAGTACATACGTCGAATTTGTCCATAATCCTCAAAGCAGCTCTTAAATTGCAAATTTGACTTTTAACTTTACTCTCTTGATTTTCCAATGATGAATCACGACCATGACCAATATCCAAGTTATATTAGACCTCTAATGAACCCAAGTAATAAGGATTGGCCCACGAACAATTCCAAGTATAGGCTCGATTCCAGAATTGAGATTAAGTGCAAAATGGGTTGTTTTGTGAATCAGAAAATGCTCTTGCTTCAAATGGTGGACTTGTTGCTTATTAGGACTTGTTTGTGCAAGATGCTCCACATCAAACTTCCCCGGTTAATTAGGGATTTCCCTCAAGTCCTAGAAGTGATGACTCTTCACATTGGAACATGAGAAACTTCTGAATTTTTCTCCTTGAACACGACCTCTTATAAGAATCCACTTAGATTTTGTCGCATCTTCTACAGCACGATACTCACCTCCTTTCATGTTATGGTACGCCATAATGAGTTTATAGATGTTGTTGCCTTCACCCAATCCCTCTTGTTTTTTCTAGCCACACCTTCAAATAGTATTAAGGACAAGCACTTGATTGTTTCAGCTCTTGTAGTATTAAGCTTCTTTGATAACCACTCATAAAACAAGTCATGGGCAGCCTCTTTCAAGATGTAAGACTTGTCGCCAAGTAGTTGGTCATTCTCAGAGATATGAGCACTCTTCAAGACACTTGGACGACTTGAATCACCTTGAACAAGGTCGTGAACATTATATGATAATGCTAGGCAATCCTGGATTACACTAAGCTGTTCTCTTTCCTTAAGAGTTATAGTTCATTCATCTCCATAGATAAGTGTATCAATTAAGGCTGAATGACCCTCATTTCGGCCTTGAATCAAATCACAAGGTTTCAATAGAACTCGTTTGCCATTGTACAAAATAGAATACGAGTTTTTAAACTCATCATGTATAGCATAATAGTCATATTGCCAGGCCTCACTAAGATTAAATCATAATAATCCATAACAGCAACATCACAAGGAACTTGATCAAGTTATAGATCACCAATATAGAATGATATAAGGGCTGTTGTGATACCTTAAACGTGCCGGCTCGGTTAAACCCTTGTAAATCATAAGGATGAGTATGATTAGAAGTAGGAATTCCCAAACTCTCCACCAAGTCAAATGAGATCACATTAGTGCAACATCCCTCATCAATGTTCAAACTACACAATTTGCATTGAATTAAGCATAAAGAATGAAAGAGCTGGTTTCTTTTATCATCATATTGTGGTCCACCAAGAATTCTATGGGCCTTCGTCATCAATAATAACTCTCCTTCATCAGGTCCTATGACAACTTCATTGGTGGCATCATTTTCTTCCCCCATTTCAGAAACATTCTCGATCTTCGCTTCTATGGTTTCAATTTCTATCAAGGTAAGTGTCTTTTTATTGGGACACTCAGCTTCAAAATGACCAAAACCATGGCACTTAAAACACTTGTTACCATTTTTTTTCAAGGTCTTCTAGCTTTTGTCCTTCTCAGCTTTAGAAGTGATCTCTTCTTTGGACAAGCTGTCTCCCTTGAGTAAGAGTGAATCTTCACATTTTGGCCTTCAATTTCTTATCTGCTTTGAGTGCTAGCTTACAAGCATCCTCCAAGGTCAAAAGGGGCTGCATCACTACTCTCTTAGCAATGTTGGAGTTTAATCCACCAAGAAATCGAGCAATGGTATGTTATTAAGCTTCAATAACACTGGTTCTCATTTGGAGTTACTCAACAAACTCCCTTATGTAATCACTAACAATTGAGTCGCGTTGCTTCAAATAACTAGTTATTTGCAAGTAGAGATCTTGCTTGTAGGTGGCTGGAACAAAGCGTTTGTTCATGAGAGTTTTGAGCTTTTTCCATGAATGAACCTTTATTTTTTCATCTCTCAACCTTTGTTCCTGCATATTCTCAAACCATAGCGAAGCATGCTTCTTGAGTTATAAAGAAGCTACCTTAAAACTCTTTTCATCAGAGTAGCTTTTTGCATCAAAAACTCTTTCAATACCTTGAACCCATTCAAGGTAATCATTCGGATTCAAACTACCTTTAAGATCAGGAGGTTCAAGTTTTAAATCTCTAAGATCTTTTTTTGGGCGTCTCCTTCTTGTGGAATGAGAATAATTTGAACCGTTACTTTTATCACTATAATCACCACTAGGTTCATGGCTTCCTTCGCCTCCTCCTTATCCTCTAGTGCCTAAAAGAGCAAGAACTTCTTGGAGCTGCTCTTGCAGAGCACGAATTTCTCTATCTCTTCCTTCATTGTGTGGTTGTTCCAAAGTTATGATTTTAGGAACATCTCCTGCCATAAGGCTTTTATGGGGCTAGGATGATTTTGAAGGGCTTAACCTTAAACCGTTTGAAGTTTAAGAAAACTCTAAAATTAGCTTTGATACCGCTTTGATGCATAACGGAGTTGAACAAGGACTGTGATCTGGAACAATCGTTGGATTTTGTAAAAGATTGTATTTTGATGTGTTTAAAGAAAAAGGGAAAGAAGGACATGACCTAAGATAAAGGCCAAGCCACCACACAAGGCTTGGAATTCACCACCAATGATCTTAAAGGTTAGGCCATCAGATCAAAGGATAAAGAATTCAGTTGACTTACGAAGCTAACAAATTAGTTCTAAAGAGAACAAGATTTCATTTTCTGTGCACTAAGCAATTTTCATTCAACAAATCGGACTTCCATTCATTCATGAACGTCCCTTATATATAGAAAATGCTCTTTACAAGTCAAACAATCAGCATTGATACATGAATAATCAAACAAAAGTTGTAGAGTTCTTAGGAATAAAACTAAGTGCAATCAGCCTAATTTAGAGCTAATTCATGAATCTGAGATATTAAAGTTAATGCATTTGACTCCAACTACTTAACTTGACTCTTATTTAATCAAAACAAACAAGTCGAGCATGAGTAACGAGTACAAGTACCCCATTACTCGTTTAAATACTAATATACTAAAGAAAACCAGTATACTCGGGAGCAACTCGTGTACAAACTCGGTTAAAACCCGCTCAATATTAAATAAGTTGAATACCAGCATGAATTTAATACTCGTCTAATAAACTTGTTGAGTATGAGGACACCGAGTATCGGTTAAACTTGGCTCATTTTCAATTTTGTTTTTAAATAAATAATTAAGTTTTTACCGAAATCAAATTGGGCCATATCCTTGGTTTTTGATGATTGATGAAGATGATGATGATGAACGCTGAAGGAGCGGCAGAAGAAGCTGCAGGAGCAGCAGCAGCAACAACAACAATAGCAGCAGCGTCTTAACTTCAATGGCACGCCTCCTTTCCCTTTTCTTGACCCTTACTCAACCCCACCCACCCCTTTCTTCCTTCCTCTCCACCCTACCTTCACCTTCACCTTCACCTTTCTCTCATCTCCTCCAATTCCTTCCATTTCCATAATATCCAACAAAAATCCCATCAACCACCAACACCAACACCAACCAGAGAAATCAAAAAGTGTGCCAAAATTTTGCTCCTTTCCCTCTTTGAGACGACCCCCTCATCGATGGGAACCGAGCCTCCCCCACCGCCTCTGCCTCCGCCACCGCAGTCTCCGCCGATGCTTCTTCCGCCACCGACTCCTGCCACCGCCACATCGCTGGCCCCCGGCTTCAGATTCCACCCCACTGATCAGGAGCTTGTAAGTTACTACCTCAAGCGCAAAATTTGTGCAAAACCCATCCGCTTCGACGCCATTTCTGAGACTGACATCTACAAGTCCGAGCCCTGGGACCTTCCAGGTTCAAAATTCGACTTCTGGTTCTGGGTTTCTTCACTTGTATTTGTTTTTGATGTGGGTAATTGTTGGTTTGGGGAATTATGTCGTGTTAAAGCTTTTGTCAGGGCTAAATGTTTTTCAATACTGAATAATAATGTTTGAATTTTCTTTTTTTTTTTTTTTTTAAGGGAAAACGTTTGACATGCATGATTTGAGCGCCTGCCAGTCAAATGGGAACCGCAGAAATTCATGAAAAAGAAATATAAAGAATATTTTTTTCTTGAAATTGAAAAACAAAGAAAACTTGCATGTTTGATGCAGGCACAGAGACTAATTTGTCTCTCGCTAGACTCTAGATTAGCTAATTGTATGTTACAATGAAGAGTTCTTGGTTTGATTTTGAAAGATTTGGCCTTTGAAACAATGGGCTAGTCATTTCAGTTATTTTTTATGTTTGGAGTGGTAGGAGTATGGCTTTTGAGAAGTGGTTTTTCAATTTGTTTGGTCCATGGGATTTTGCAGCTTAAAAGTCTAAATTGTTTTGTTAACGTCTCTTAAATTTCTTGGATTTGCTTTTGAACTAATTGATTACTTGAAAACCTTTAAATTGCTCAAGGTTTTGCCCAGCAGTTCATGTATCTTTTTATGTTATACTATTTCAAGCTACTAATGTTCATTGATGAATAAGCATGGTCTTCTGAGTGATCAAATTAAGTCCAATATGTTCTTGGTCTCATAAAACCTGTTTTAAATTTCTCACAGCTTTGTCAAAGCTGAAGAGCAGAGACAATGAGTGGTACTTCTTTGGTGTCCAAGATAGAAAATATGTTAATGGTTCGAGGGTGAATAGGGCAACTGGCAAAGGGTATTGGAAAGCCACAGGAAACGATCGTCCGATAATACACAATGGTCGTACAGTTGGTATGAAGAAGACCCTTGTCTTTTATAGTGGACGGGCACCATGCGGGAAACGAACAAATTGGGTAATGCATGAATACAGATTGACTGATGAGGAGCTTGCGAAAAGTGGTATTGCATTGGTAAGATTTGCTGAAACCTGTATGTGTATCCTCTTGTATATATTATTATAAAATGTTCTTTATGTGTATTGTAATCTTCAGATGTTGCCAATCATGCTTTTTACAGTTGGTTACTTTCCGAATCATATATAGGCTTCATTGCCATCCAAAACAGCGGCAATGCAATTCTAGCTTCATTAGTCTAGTATCATGGGGTTGAAGATGAAGTTATGAGTGACTCAGACTTTACCATGTACCTGCATGGGGTTCGTTTAAGGGTAACCTACACTAGGTGTTTTTGGTATTGTGCAGTTGAGAGGATTCAAGAGGTTAAATGAGTGAAAGAGAGCATGTTTTCATGGGTTGTAGGAATCTTCCATTCATTCTTGGTCTACATATATGCTCTTGTATTTCAGACTCTTTGTAGTTATTCTTGTTGAATGTTGCTGTGAGATTTATGAGTTAGTTTATATGTAAGGAGCTAGTGAGGAGAGTTGTGAGCACCTTAGTTTTGGAAACTCAAGGGAAGGAGGATTTGGGCTGAGGTATGAAGTCTCAGAGCATCTCGTTGGTGGCAAGTGACTTTGGGCATTCCTTTTGGAGCCAAATTCTTCGATTGTTGAGATATCTAGAGTACGTATGATCAAGTTCTCAACAATATGGTTGGGGGTGTGGTTCAGTTAAGATTAGTGTCACCTTACACAGTCTTAGAAAATCCTCACTACTACTCTTGGAATTGGGGCTGAAGTTGTATTTTGGGATCGTCTTGTGCATGGAGCACTTTTTGTTAATCTTTAATTAAGCCTTGCACAACTTCTGTATTGGATAAGGTAGATGCTCTATTTTCTTGGATGTGGACTTGTGGAGGTTATTTGTTTGAGAGCGCTAAAGTTGATCTTTGTTTGAGGACCTTGATAAAAGGGTTTGGATGGTGGATGTGGACTTGTGGAGCTTATTTGTTTGAGAGTGTTAAAGTTGATCTTTGTTTGAGGACCTTGATAGAAGGGTTTGGGTGGTGGACTCTTCTGGTGTCTTTCGCGTAATTCTTTCTTTTATAATTTTTTACAAGCTCCACATAAAAATACTCTTTCTATAAGGAGTTATTTCATTTTACCTTTTTAAATGATACGGTAACAACACAAGCTCAAGTAGATCAACTATTCTGTCAACAATTAAAAGAAAAAGCACACCAATGATAAAAGGGAGGGCAAAGGGGAAGGCTACCTTTTAGGAAGGCTACCCTATCCAGCCTGAGACTGAAGCCTTAAAGCCAAGAACTTTCTGAAGTTAGAAAGAAACAGATTTACAGATATTTAAGTGCATAATTGGGTTCAGATTCATAGATGTGTATTACAGAACAAGGAGAAAATAGGTTTTTGACTTAACTTGATGTGATCAACATTCCATTGCACAGTCCTGCAGGTGTCTCTTAGGACTTCTGTTGTTGCACTTAATGAGTATCTGGTACACTACAGCTGGAAAACCAGCATACAGAATAAGCCTTCTGTATCTGCTCCACTTCCTTCTGTTAGGTACCCATCCTGGTTACAATACTATGCCTTTAGGCCTAGGCCTTAAGCATATCTTAAGCCGCTCCATTATAACAATAATCTCAGGTTTCTTAGTAGGCAATTGAAGAATAGCTGTCTGCATGTTTCTGGATTTATGTGAACAAGATATAATCATGAGTATCAAAATTAGTCCAATTTGATTATCCTACATCTTCTGAGGACCCTTGCAAGCAAAAGCGGGTGTTATAAAAAAAATCTTTAACAACTTTAGTCCTAATCCAAACAAACTTGTCACTTCTCATCTAGTACCTTGACCCTATAGCCCTGAATATCCACTATGATAGTGTCTCTGCCAGTTAGCATCTCCATCTTTTTTGTTTTTGCCCCATACAAACTATTGTCTATTATGTAGGGGTGTTGCGAGAATTCAGCTTTCTTTAGTTAAATGGCGGTCACCCATTTTACCCACAAATTATCCTTGGGCATAACAGTCTAGACATGCTTTTCTATGGCTTCCATGATCAAAAAATATTTCTTCGTAATAATTTTGTTACAGTGAAATTAGCAGTTTCATGCATCACGTGGATTGAGAGGAATGATGGAATTTCTGGCATAAATGGATGTAGCCTACTTAGTTATGCAAGATAGTTCTATTTGTAGCCTCTCCTAAGGCCATGCTACTGAGGATCTGTGACTTTTCTATTGCACATACTTATGTTAGCTCTATCGTGTTAGAGGGATATTCCTACTCGATTTGTATATGCTTTTTGGTTCATTAATCTATTAAAATTTGATCTCATATCAATCAGCCAACAAGTATTCGGTGTCTTAACACATGATCATGTAAAATAACACACAGAATCTCATTAGATACAAGACTTTTCGAGTCTGTGAGTTTCATTATGAGATTAATTCCATTTGACTCTATGTATGTCCAATTTCTGTGGCGCTTTGCAGTTTGACTGAACCACATGGGTTTCAAATCAAATTGCCTCCATAATGCATGTGTATAGCATCTAATTTCTTCACTATCATTGACAATTTACATTGAAGTCATATGCCTGCTTGACACTCCCTTTTTTTTTCTTTTTTTTTTTTTTTGTAATTAAATATAAGTGTATTGGCATTACTGTCATCAATTACTGAGAAACTTTTCTAGTACTAGTTTTTTTTCTTCTCTTCTTTTATTTTTGTTGTGAAGTCTCAGAATCATTTGTATATCAACTTTTATTCTGTCAGTACAACTGAAAAAATATTAAACTTGTTAGTATTTTCTGTTTGTTCATCACTGTCTTCAATTCTTGGTGGATAGGATGCATATTTGTTGTGCAAAATTTTGAAGAAAAGTGGTCCAGGATTCAAGCCTGGGGAGCAATACGGGCCTTTTGTGGAGGAGGAATGGGAGAAAGACGAGTCCACCCTGGTCCCAGGAGAAGAGGGTGATGATGATGTGGCTTGTAATGATGATGCACGGGTTGAGGTGAGTGACGGTCTCTTCAGTAGTATTTGATCATGATTTGTTCCCATTGTAGATAGATATTAAGATTGCTATCTTGGTAGAATCTATTAACCAAAGTCTCAATCATAATGTTTTTATGCTGGCAAATTAACAGAGAATAGGGAGTTGCTCGCCGCTTGCTCTCTTCTTTGGTCAATTTGGCCTTATTCTAAGTATATGTTTTGGACAAGGACTGATCAGATTGTTTGTTGTGGTTTTGCTTATTTTTCCCGTCATTGCTTGGCTATGATGGCTGTAGGGATCAAATCTCATAACAAGGTTAGAATTAAATAAAACTATTAAAAGGTGGGCATCAATTATATTATTTAATGTTGCACCTGCTCAGGTCATGGAAGTAAGCATCTATTTGCACTTTTGTACTGTTTAAAAGGATTAGTTGAAGTGTTACAACACTTGGACCAATACATGATTGACTCTGCTTTGCGTACTTGGGGTCCACCTTAACTTCTAGGTAGCCATGTATTTTTCTTTCTATATTTTGTTAGTTATGACATTGGGCTGGGCCGGCACGTTGTTCAACAAGACCTGATATGTTTTTGGCCCAATATGGCATGGGCCGTGCCTGGCTGCCTATTGGGCAAGGTTTCACGGCTGGAACCCATTGACTGGGCCATGGACTGGGGCAGTGGGGCTTCAAGAGCCCCAGGTACGCAGGCATTTGTGCCATGATTTGACTCAGCCATCCCCGCCTTGATGTAATTTTAATGTAGAATCTGTCATGTTTATCATTTCTGCCTCTGTTCACAAACAATTTTGGTGGCAGGCTATAATAGAAATTATTATCATGTCCGATAATTTGTGTCTCGTCTTGTCATCTGCGACATGCTAGAGAGTTGCATTCATTCATGGACTATTATTGTCTTTCATTATGACAAATTTAAGAATAACTATTACATTGTGTGTTTTGAAAGTGAATTTTATCATGTATGAAGCACCCTGCAGATATTATAGTCTTCTTCGATACCTGCAATATGTGACTATGCGTTGCAAGGCATTATCTCTTTCTTTCGTGTCATGACCTGAAATTGTTATGTTGCTTTACATTTGACATGAATCCTTCTAAAAATAATTCTTAAGCTGATATAGTTACATCTCAGATATAATATTGCTTAAATCAATGTTAACAAAGTTCTGTAGATAGTTCCGCTGTTTATTTTTTGGAAACAATCTTTCTACTACTCTTGAGTGGTTAGGACTTAGGCGTAAGGCTCTACTACTCTTGACTGGTTAGGAGTAAGGAGGCTCTACTATTCTTGACTAGTTTGGGGTTGATGTTATATCTTTAACTCTGAAGCCTGTCTTATGGCAGAATATGCACAGAGTTGGTTTGCGTTCCTTTTACTGTGGCACTTTTTTATTTTAGCTATCATTCATTTACATGGTTTCTACTTGGAGATAGTATGGTCCATTTCTTTTTAGCTACCTTAAAACCCTTCATCATATTTATATAGGTTGTTTGTATTCATTATTCTTTTCTATCATTATAGCCTTGGATACATATATTCAAATTCAAGCTCTTCATGCTATATGTTTACTGTTCTACAACTTTACTCATAGAATAGCTAGCCCTGAAAAGTTGTGTTGTAATTTTACTTGGTGATATTCATTATGAAATGGCATTGATGAATTCAGTAACATCTGCGACGTATTCCATTGGGAAAAATATTGATTAGAGGTCCCTTTTGGGTGTTGGCCAAAGGTCAGGACAGTGTTGAATAACAAATAGGTGACATTTTAATTGTCAAGTGTAAGTTTTGGCTCCTCAACAGTGATTTGTTGGTATGATTTCAAATAATTTCAGATGGTATTTGGTTTTGGTACATTTTGAGCCTTTTAGAATGGGGGTGTTCACTTCTTTAGTTTTGAGTAGAACCATTGCTCTATCCAAGGATATGGATATAGCCTGAGTGAGATTATTTTAGGAAGAGCTATATTTTGGAAGTCTCAGGATCTTTTGATGCTATCAAACCAAAGGAGATTAGTACCTATACTAAAGCTTATTTGAATGAAGATTATGCTCCAAGTGACCTTTATTTTTGGTTTGGGCCTCTTTGGAGATATGTTGGTACCTTGTTTCATCACATCACAATGATAAATCTAATATTGATAAACAATTAATCCTTCTCATGGCCTTACGGAAGGAAGTTGAACCTCCTCATGATGGACATAGATAAGACTAATACCTTTGCCACATTGTGGCTGCCAAAATCTTGCTAACGTTTGAATATAAGACGTGACAAGAATAAAGAAACCAAATATGGCATGGTTGACAAATGCACTGTTCAACAGGAAATGTAGTTTGCATATCTTATGAAACATTTAGTGTATATTTGTTATAGTGAGAGCTCCCAGAGGGCGAGAGTAATTAGTATTTTGGTTGTTGGTATCCGAAGAAATTTCTTTTTAAAATGTTAAGAAATACTTTAGTATTGAGGTGAAAACTCTGAAGAGGGAGGACAAGACAATGTCTAAAGAGAAATCTGTATTATAACGTTTTCCAGTCTCTGGAGATCTATCAAGACACTCACGGGAAGACACCCAAACGGATGCCATAACCTTGTCATACATTAGTGCTGATCCTGAAAAAAAAAGTCAGTTGTTACTCCGTCCGCTTGGGCAATATGAAAACAAGCCATGCACATTTCCATAGGATCTGTTCTCCTTACCCTTGAAACCCTATATCTGAACATGGACAACTAGTTAGGGGGGCTGCTCCAGTGCTCCAAGAATGCAAAACAACCTCATCTAAATACTCCACAATTTGGGTTATGTACAACCAAGTGCTCATGGGTCTCCACACGATTGCTTGTGGCTGTGTGAGTCCTGAAATCTCTGCCATTATTGTTGGTGCTAGCTCTGACTATTAGGAAGCAGAGATAGCGGGTACCTTTAAAGGACCTTTGGTCTCCAAATTACAGAGCGAAAAGGGGAGAAAGGAGTTGTGCGGATTATAAGTGAGGTGCTTAAAGACTTGCAAGAAAACCTTTGGCAACCCGAAAGAGTAATGAAAAGAACAAGCAAGTGTAAAAGACCAAACAATTTATCAAATTCCTTCCTATCAACATGTTTTGCTAAATTGAAATTCTAGAAGAGAAAAAGGTCCATCACATGATAGAGCTTAAGAGGGTTGGTTGATTGCTTATTTGCTTTGTTCAACTGGTAGCAATAGAAAATGGAGCAAGTAGTAGAAAGATTTTGACCTTCCCACAAAATGAAGGAATCAACTTCCCTAAATGCCTTATAATTTCAACTTTCTTCATCAATTAGGAAAGAGAAAAAGCTGTACTATTTCTATATTACTGTATCTATTGTTGTATATGTCAAGGGCATATTGCAATTCTTTTAGCATACTTCATTTTTAAGTGAGGCTTGAACCAAACAAAATACAAGCATCTAATTTATGTTGACCTTTATAAGGAAATTTAACTCACATGAATTGTATTACTCTAAAACGTAGTTCCTTCGAAAAATTCTAAAATAAGTGCCTGAGGTTTGGTGTTATTATTGTAAAAGGGGTGCCCATGTATTGATTAGTTTCAATTCAAGTACCCCAACTTTGAAAGACTTTTTCTCAATTTGGGTCCAAATGACTGACAATGTTAACTGTTCAGTAAAGCTGGTAACTTGTCTTAATTTTATTTCAAAGCGACTCTATTTTGACTAAGTTTCATGTTTTAATTATATTCAATTAAAGCACCCAAACTTTGAAATCTTTCCTCAATTTGAGTCAAAAGGACTGATGATGTTTAGGCTGCAGAGATGTCATAATGTTAATTTCAAAATAACTCTAGTGCCCTTAAGAAATTACAAATACATATGCTCGAGTTCAGGTATTCCCAATTAGGGTACTTCAACTTTGAAAAAAGCTCCCGGTTAACCAGATGATGTTAAGTTTTCCTTTAAATTGATGAGGTGACATGATTTGGATGATAAAAAAAATGAGGTGCCTTTCCTTACCGCAGTCTTAATAATGCGATAGTCAAAAAATATTAATTGCAGGGATTTGGATATGGGCAGCGACTATATGTATCCTTATGTTGTAAGGGAGTGAACTAATTAGAATATTTTCCACAATTCACCAAAAAAATCAAGAAATTCCCAAGAGTTTCCTTGAATTTTCCTAAAATTCCATAATAGATTCTCAAAGCTCCCATAAATCTCCAAAAATTTATAGAAATGTTCAAAATGCAAAAAATCCCACAATGAATGTGAATTTCTTGTATTAGCTCTCATATATGGGAAAATTTTGAAATTTTTATAGTTTTTCATGATTTTTGGAATTGTTGACAGCCTTGTTGGATTTTCTTGGAAACTACTTTGGTTAATTGTGCAGAACATTTGAGGAGCTCAGTACCTTATATTAGCATACATGTAGACATTGCATATATTGATATCCCAATCATCAGTATTTTGATTTTTAGGCTGTTAAATTTATTGTTTAAATCGTTACACCTGTCCAATCATACCACGCAATCAATTGAACAAAAAATATGACATTGTAAATGTCTAAATTCGAATTGGGAAACTCTTTCAAATTCAGAGTACCCTAATTGGGAGGACACCTTTTTTGCATCTTTTTCCACAGAATAGATATTCATAATTCCTGTCTTTTGTTTTGTTTTGGGTCTGGGTCTTAGTCTGTGTATTTTAAACTGGAATTGAGACTGTTTTGCCCGCTCTTAGGAACAACTCTTATGCATAGATTATCATGGGCTATTCTGTTCTAACACCGTGATTTTGCTATGAATATTCTATCCATGGTTTGTGGCAACAGCTCTCATATATGGTGGAAGATTACTGGAGTCCCTTGAGATGATAGTTTATCAGTGTTTTTTCTTTTTTTTCCCCCCCTGAAAGGTACATTTTATCGCTGTTGATTGAAAAAGAGAAGGGAATATGTTGAGTCGATAGATGTGAGACAGAGTGAAGACATAGGCTGGTTATTACCTGAATTCTAAAACTATGCCCATGAGACATGTTTTAAGGTGTTCATGAACTACACGAATTGAGTAGTATTTCTCTGAAAGTTCAGGTTAGTTGACCTCCTCAGACTTCTGAAGTGGTGGCAAAGTCACCACCTCTTGTGCATGCATTCACATCAATTATTTAAGCATGTTGAATCAAGTTTACATTCTGAAGTTGAATTTCATCCAAGAGGGTTTTTATCCCTTTTTTTTTCTTTTTGGGTTGGGGGGAGGGGGGGGCGTTGTGTGGAGACAAGTGGATGTTTTAGTTTCAGTGGTGTTGACACTGTTAGTTCCCTTCTGCAGGATTCCATACAGTCAATCAATAACTCGGAATCAGCCCCGGTTGCTAGCAGTGTGCGTTCGAGAGAGTTTCGAGACATCCTGCCTCTCTGCAAGATAGAGAGAGGGGAGGATGGCCTTTTACCTTGTACAGTTGATCCTGAGCCATTATCACTTGGCCCAAATAAACGTTTAAGGCATAGTGAGCCTGATACCTGTCACTCTAACGCTTCAGAGATCTCGACCACGAGAACGCAGGCTCCGTGCTCATCGTCAACAGGGGCCACAAATTTTTCTTCTGGGCTTTTAGAGTTCCCTCTAATGGAGTCGGTGGAGCCCAAGGAGCGGCCATCCCCTCCTCCGGCTAATGTCATTGACATTAATGTTCCCCCAAGCTACTTGAAACTTTTTGAAGAGCTTCGGCATGAAATCTACAGGACTTCGATCGAAAAGGAATCTTTAAAGATCGAAGTGATGAGCGCTAGGACAATGATTAACATTCTCCAGACGAAAATTGATCATCTGACGAAGGAAAATGAGGACCTGAAGAGGACCAACAACTCAAGAGATGGATAGCTTTTGTAGAAATGTTTTTCATTGTAAGCACATTTGTTCTTGTTGTTGAATGAATGTACTATCCACCTGAAGTCTTGTGTCCTCTAATACTTGCCGCCATTGTCATGAATAACAGTGCTCTCGTCTTAGTGTAGAAGTAGTAAGTATTCAGACATCCAGATATCTGTTTCATTGTCATTTAGAAACTCTCCCAGCTAAAGTATGTCACCATCTTCCTCATGCTGTGTTTATCAATCGTTTTCTGTCCATCTCTTCTTTTCCTTATTTATTTTCTTTTACTCTAGGTAGGTTTGGTTTAAACTACTCCCTCCGTCCCGTAATTAGCTTTCAAAAACACCATATTTTTTGTCCCAAATTAGCTTTCAAAACCCATAAAATCCCATAACTTTTCTATCACACCCCTCCAATAACTCACAAATACAATAAAAAAAATACTCTCTCTCTCCAATCACACACTCTCTCTCCAACCACTCTCACTCTTTCTATTATTTTATTCTCTCACAATAATATAT
>BSSO01004359.1:0-14695 GCA_030267885.1 Mesembryanthemum crystallinum | reverse complement strand
ACAAAGCATGCTGAAAAGACTTGTGGTGGTCTGTGGGGTCAGTCCTCAACCAGGAGAGCAGATCTTGGTAGCACCAGCTGACCCATGTGAGGGGTCGAGGTGTTACAAAATGTCCTCCTTTGCCTAATACAATTCTGAGAAGAAGTCTTAGGTTGTTTTCTGGTTCCCAGCCTATTTCCCAACCTTTATCACCTTGTTCACAGCCTTTGTCACCCTTTTCCCAACCTCTCTCACCCATTGCCCAACCTCTCTCACCTGTTGCCCCACCTCTCTCACCCATTGCCTAACCTCTGATGCAGGAGCATCCACAAGTTACAACCAGTTTCCTAATTTCAATTAAGATTCTACTTTTTTAATTTTTAGCTAGTTTCCTAGTCTAAATTGAAGTCAATAAAGTAGAGATATTATAGGAATCTTTTAGGAATAATTATCTTTTGAAAATATTATTTTTTAGGTTTCCTTATTCTAGTTAGTCTAGGATTTGGAAAGTTTCCTAATTCTATTTAGTTTCTTTTTGTGCAAGTTAATATTCTCTATAAATAGGGCTCATTGTATTCGTTTAAAAGGAGTTGAGTTTATGTGTTGAGTTAAACATTGAGTTTAGCAATTGGTTCTTTGCGTAGAACTTTTTAGAAGGCTTGCGAGTATTCTTCGTTTCCCTAATCTTGCGAGGTTATCAAAACGCCCAAGATCAATTTCTCTTGGTGTTGCGACTTTAGAGAGGAGTTATCTTGTTTATCTTTATTGTTTCATTCATAAACACAAAATACAAAAATATTTATTTTCTTTACGCTTCCACATATACATCAACCTCTCTCACCTCTGTCACAACCTACTTCTCACCCACTGTCACAAACTGTTTCATACAAACTCTCACAAATTATTCCTGCTTCCCAACTTTCAAAACAACCTGTTACTTCAATTCTCCTAAGAAAGAGTCCTAGGTTGACAATAAGACATAATGATGATATTGAGATGCAAGATTCTCCATTTACAGTATCTGATTCCACTCCTAGAACCAGGACTAGAGCTGAGCCCTTGCACCCTAGGAAAATGTTTGAAACTACTGCTAGGAGAAAAGGCTTGTTGTTCCCAAGCCCACTGCCCCAGTAACCCAAGAACCATCTTCAGAGCATACATCATCTACCCCATCTATCCCTCTCAACAAAGCTTCTAGCTCACAAAACCAACATTCTGCCACCAAGCCTAACTCTTTGAAGAAAACTAATAAGAGTGTTAGTGTTTCAAAGTCTTTTGAAGAACAAGATGATGATGATGATGATGATGATGATGATGATGATGATGATGATGATGATGATGATGATGATGATAAGAGAGGGGTCTGATTATGAGATGAATGATGAAGAAGGAGATGATGTTGACATGTTTAAATATGTGGAAGATGGTTATGAGCCATGTAGGGACTTCTATTGGATTGATAATGATGATGAGAATTATTTCAGTAGATTGTACAAGAATGGGGAAGTATACATGGATTCAGGCTTTGGAGGCATAAGGCTTAAGGAATGGATGATTTTTACAGATAAGGGTCACTTCAACAATACCCTAATTGATTATTGTGTGCAAGAGGGGTTTAGTTTGCTTGTGAACAAGGCTGATCACATAAGGTTTAGGGCTGAATGTGCTGCTGAAGGATGTGAATGAAGGATTGCAACAAGTGTTTTACTTGATGGGAGGACATGGGCAATTAAGAAGCTAAGCACAACCCCACACAATTGCAATAGTCTGTTAGATCACAATCCAATGGTCACTAGCAAGTGGGTGGCAAACAAACTGATGGATGACATTAGTGCCAACCCTGACATCTCAGCTAAGTCAATCAATGAGCTATTATACCAGAGGTACAACATTCAAATGAAGCAATCAACCACCTACAAGATAAGTGCTTATGCAATTGCACAGATGCAGGGAGGCTATGATGATTCCTATGCTTTGTTACCTGCCTATTGTGAGATGATTCAGAGAACTAACCCACACTCACATGCTCATTGCAAGTGGAGAAGCCCAGATGCAGTTGACAGGCCCCTAGTCTTCATGAGCATATTTATCTCATTTACTGCACAATATAGGGGATTAATTGCTGGGTGTAGGGGTTTAATTGGTGTTGATGGTTGTCATCTTAAGGGCAACTATGGGGGTGTTCTGCTATCAGCCATTGCAATAGATGGAAACAACGAGCTATTTCCAATTGCAGTAGCAATTGTGCCAGCTGAGACCAAGGCAGCATGGTCTTACTTTTTCTGTAATCTCAAGAACACTTTGAAGGATGCAAATAGAAGTGATTGGACCATAATATCTGATAGGCAAAAGGTATCATCTACAACTAATTAAGTATTCAATTTCTGAAACTACACCAATAATTTTTGTGTTATTAACTGAAACTGAAATATTCAGGGAGTTGAACCTGCTTTAAAAGAAGAATGGCCTCAAGCTGGTAGAAGGTACTGCTGTAGACACTTGTGTAAAAATTTCATGAAGTTGTTCGCTGGACCATTGATGGACAATCTGTTCTGGAGAGTAGTGAATGCCACTTTTGAGTTCTCTTTTAATAAAGCCATGGCTAGGATGAAGAAAGAAGCTATTGATGGAGCAGTTAATTGGTTTGAGGAGCTAGGAGAGAAACACAAGTGGACAAAGCATGCTTTTGACCCCACCTTGTGTTCGGATGAAAACACAAGTAACTTTGTTGAAAGTTTCAATGCTTTGTTAGGGGTTGATAGATGCAAGCCAGTTTTAACTCTCTTAGAAGGTATGATGGCTACCTATTCAATGAAAATAACTGTCAATTCATGTATACTAATAACTGAACTTTTGTGTAGGTGTGAGGAGAGTAACAATGGGGAGGCATGCTAAGAGGCAAGAAACTACAGAATCTTGGGATATTAATGGAGTTTGTCCCAAGATTGCAAAGTATATGAAGCAGTTGGT
Source organism: Mesembryanthemum crystallinum (assembly GCA_030267885.1). NCBI lineage: Eukaryota > Viridiplantae > Streptophyta > Magnoliopsida > Caryophyllales > Aizoaceae > Mesembryanthemum > Mesembryanthemum crystallinum. The sequence goes on along the minus strand of BSSO01004359.1, from coordinate 11,746 downwards.
TGAAGATGCAAGGCATTGCAGGCCATATCCAGCTGGTAAGGGGGAGTATGAAATATCTGAAAGCAGTTCACACTTGACAGCCTCACTCAAGAACAAAACATGCCTTTGTGGTGCTTGGCAAATCTCTGGAATTCCCTACAGGCATGGTATGAGAGCAATTGGACATGTAAGAAAACCTGTTGAGGGTTATGTGAGTGACTGGTTTTCTGTCAAAAGTTATAAGGAGGCTTATGGCCTTAATTTTCATCCTATACCTAGTTCAAACTAGTGGCCTGAGCTCAATTTCCCCAAAATCCTTCCCCCTACAATGAAAAGAGGGATTGGAAGGCCAAGTAGGAATAGGAGATTGGAGGAGGGAGAGCAAAAGAAAGGAAAGAGGTCTTCAACAGTTCAATGTAAGAAATGTAAGTGTTTTGGCCACAACTCAAAGTCATGCAAAGGTGTCTTGACAAATAAGGAGACCATTAGGCAAGCATAAGGGGGGTTGACAGTGGTTAAAAGAGCAAGGAAGACTGCCAACACCTCTGGAACTGATGCACAACCATCTTAAACTGCTCAGGTGCTCAGTTCATCTCAACTCAGTGCAGCATTGGGTTCAAGTCAAGCCACACAACCATCAACTAAGCCTACAGAACCTGCAACTTCACCCAATACCAGAGGAAGGAAGAGAAAGAATGCAGCTTGACTATGTTTTAGTTTGAATTGCTAGTTCATTTGGGTTTTTTGATGTAATGAATGTGACATGTTCAAAACTTAGAATGCTTGGTATTTTGCTTTTGGCATGTGAATTGGATATCATTTTGGTGTATTCAAAATGCTTGTCATGATGACTGTAGCTTCAAGTATCATTTTGAATAATGCAATCTCATTTGAGGTGTAAATTGGATCTCATTTATGGTCGAAGTACATTTTGGCAAACAAATTGGTTAGCAATGGAGTTTGAATGTGGCTCAGTAAATTAGTTTGTAGTACTATTACTTTAAATACTTATACACGCAGGTTTTCAAATTTAAACCAAACCTTGCATTAAAATCCCAATTTTCAGTACATATACATCAAAAAACAACCATTACCTACTTCCCTTCCAACCCAAAACCCATAGCTTTAAATCCCAATTTTCTACCCTCATTTCTAGAATAACCAACTGCAAAAATACCCCATTGCAAGCCCTAATTTTTTAGTAATACTACAATCAAAAGGATAAATAAGAAGATACAAAATTTCTCCCCAAAATCAATGATTTTAATGAGTTCTTCATGCTTCTTCTTCAAATCTGCTACATCTCTTCGCAATTTCATAGTGTCCTCTTTCGTTGTTGAGCAGCCTTCAATCAAGATCCCAAAATCATCTCTCACATTCTTCAACTCTTGCAAAACAGGGGCTGCTTTTAAACCCTATATTGAACTACCACCAACAAATTCAATGTGTTCATCACTTATCCAAAGGAAGAACCCACATCTCTCACACTTGAAATATGGGCTGAATGGGTTGTCCTTCGACTCTGAAATCATCAAACTAGCTTTCCTTGGGAGGCGGCACCTGCAATATTGGTTGAAGAATTTCATTCCAGAAATCATGCTAGTCCTTGAATTTCTCAACGATGATGAGCGTGAAGCTTCCATTGATGGCAAGTGAAAGGTTCATGTTTTTCTTTTGGGAGTTAGGGTTGAACTACAGAGAGTGAGAGGTTGAAGATGGAGAGGAGACATCCTATATATACACAGCAAATAACAAGGTAAGTGGTTAAGTGGGTTAGGGAATTGGACGGAAAGATAACGCTAGGTCACGGAACATACATTGACATAACCCAGTGGCACCATGTAGAATTGGAAAATAAATAAATTACACAACGTAGAATTTTCCAGACCACAGTGGCACCATGTAAATTCACCTACCTGCTTCTCTATTCCAATTACTATTGCCTACATCCGGGAGTAGCTATTTGCCTGTACCTGGAAGCTGCCCAACAACTGTAACTTCATTATTTACCACCTGTAACTTAATTGTAAAACACGTGAAATATCAATATGATTGCAATGAAGTTATAGTTATACAAAAATGAAGTTGTTACTAGTGTTATACAATAAAGTTGCAGGTGATAATTAAAAAAAAAAAGGTTACAGTCATTGGGTAGCGCATCCTAGTGTAGTCAAACAACTACTCTCAGGTGTAAGCAATCATTTGTACCTCTATTCCCCTTTCCCTCTCCTCTCTTTCTCTCTGCTACCACCATAGGCAATCCAATTAAGCTATATATCATCCTTGCTTAACATAAATCACCAACTCAATTTTCCTTTATTCATCCTTATAGAATACCCTCTCAACTATCAAAACTTTCAACTATGGAAAAATATGTCCACCAATTTACTAGAAATTGGAATCTGTTTTGACATGAATATGCCAATTAAAATCCCCTTTGGTTCAATCAGAACGTTATGACTTGTAAAGCAATTATGTGCACACCTCCTAATTAAATCTTGTAAAACATTAACAATTTCTCTCACTCATCTGAAATTTGAATTCACCAAACTCTATCACAAGTCTTGAACATATATCAGTACTGGTTTTTCTCCAACCATGCAAGCTTAGCAAGGGTAGAGTAAAGAAAGGGAAATAGAAGAAGAACAAAGGAAATAAAGGGGAAGATAAAAGAAATTCATATATGAGAACAGTTGTAAAACCATAGACGGTGGTTGAGAGAGAAGTTTTTCCTTTGCTGATGGCGATTCACACCATCTAACCACCATGGGACCTCGTGGGCCTCCACTAAAGAAATCTCGAGCTCCTCCAGTGGCGAATTCCAAAGAGAAGGATTATGAGAGTGGTGTGAAGTCTGTTGTGACCGTTGGTGATGTTCTTGAAGCACAAATTGGGGGTTCTTTTTCTGCTGCCAAAGTTAGGTCTTCCCCGATCGCTAATTCTCCGACCGCTAATGATTGCAAGGTAAATGATCATGCTGCTTTGATATTTTCCTCTAATTCTACTTTGAGTTTACATGATCTAGGTCGATCTTTGAAAGAATGATAATGATGATATGACAGCTTTTGATCCTTCCCCTGTTCTTGAACCCAAATAATGCTGATAATGATAAGGAGGCGAGTAAAATTGGGGGTAATTGAAAGAAAGCTTTTCTTAATAATTAGTGTCCTAATGAGAGTTTGCATCTTGAATTCATCCCTAGTGATTTCTGAGGCAGTCGTTTTCTGAATGGAGGATATTAGTGAGGAAGTTAAATTATGGGAAACACCTTGGTGGGGTTTGTTATGGGGGGTAATCCAAAAATTACGACTGTTCAAGCATTAATTGATAAACATTGGGGGCATGTGGGGAAACCTCGGTTGTATTACCATAGCAGAGGGTGGTTCTTCATCTGTTTCTTAACCATGGATGATAAAGACATGATTTTGAAGGGCAGACCATGGACAATTGGCAATCATACTTTCCTTTTGAAGCATAGTCACCATGTTTTTATGCTGATAAAGAGGAGATTCACAAGGTGCCTGGTTGGGTTACTTTTCTAGGGTTAGATGTCCAATTTTGGTCGGCTAAAGGGCTTAGTAAATTAGGTAGTCGTATTGGGAAACCTATGTTTGCAGACAAATGTACCACAAATAAAGGGAGAATTTCTTATGCTCGTGTTCTTATTAAGGTGGATGTTACAACACAACTCCCTGTAAAAATCCCTATTTACACTCCTTTTGGAGTCAGACTTCTGCAGAAGTTGAAGTATGAATGGCTGCTCTATTATTGCTCTCATTGCAAGAAGCTTGGGCATGATGTTGAATATTGTAAGGTTAAAGCAGCCAAGGCAGTCAAAAACGCTTCAGAGAAGATTGATAAGGAGGTGACTAAACCTCAGAAAGATTTTGTTGTACAGCCACCTACTGATGTAACCCAGCAGGATGATGGTACCATAGCTGTGCTTATGTTCACTGCCAGTATGGGGAAGGAATCTTGGGCTAATGAAGTGGAAAGGGGGATGGGATGTACTACCCCGTATTATATTATTAGTCATTTTCCTGAATTATTATTAATACAAATTCATAATAATTCTCTATGTTTGATTTACTCAATATTAGATTTAAAAATCAAATTGTGATTATTGAGTCAAAAGAGACTTATTTATTTGAAAATTAAATTGATCTCATTTAAATTGGTTTCAAAGGTTTTAAATTACTTTAATTAAAATTGATTGAGAAATTGAGCAGATTGGGTTTCTTAAACAGAGGAAACATATATTGATAGTTTTGAGAAGAAAGAATAATCCACATAGAAGGTTGTGATGGAAGATGAAGGGTTAGTCATAGATACTGGATTTTTTTTTTTTTTTTAATGAATAGAAGACTTTGGAAAGGAGGAGAATATACAGTCAAACATACCTGCATCGTGAAAGACGAAACCAAATAAGGAGGAGTTTAGGCGGGAAAAAATTGAACCAAGAGCTGCCACATCAGCGAAAATGATGTCAGCAACTTCCTATTTAGTATGTAGTTATATATAAGAAAGTAACTAAAAATAATTTTTAAATTTATCTTGCTGTAATGATTCTTATTTTCAAAATACGCTTTATTTTTCTATTTGTATATGTTAGTATTATTGTAAATTAGAGTTAATGATGCTTTTATGTGTATATTATGTAATTAATTATGTAGTATAGATTGTTTTAATGAGGTTAAAGAGAAGACACATATTCAATATGCATGTATTGAAATTACCATGTGGACCAATAGTAGTAGGACACAATAAAAGTTTTCGCCATGTCGTACTCCAATTGACGTCCACGTGGCAACTTCACACCAAATGCACCCAATGAGTAACTCTATTGCTAATACCAAGCCATACATTACAAAAGTCACCGTTAGATTGGGTCATTTAATGGTTAGATAGTTGTACAACTAGAGTCCTTTTGATTTTTTTTTAAAAAAGGTTTGAACTTCATACATTAACCAAAAGAGATTAAAAAAAACAAAAAGGAAAATTTGTTTTTAATAACCCAGACTATGCCCGTGTTGTTAATAATAATAATCCCAACTACACTATTTGCCCCCAATAATCTGAACTATCATAATAGTTGCAACGCGTTCACCAAGGCTAACGATGTTACCTTTCCTGTTAGTGACCTGGACACGCAGCATTTCTTTTTCCTTTTTTTTTTGTTTCATGTGACTATTGCAAATAATTAATTGCTTAATCTCTTTTTTTCTTTTTAATCTCTCACATGCTCTTTTCTCTCTCTCTCTCTCTCTTGGCCATTAATCTCTCTCTTTTCCTTCAACGTTGTTGCTCTATACCTCCACTCCCTTTCTTGTTCTTCACTTCTTTTGGATCAATTCTCCTTCTCACTGTATCTCATACTCTAATTTGATTTAAATTTTCGAAAATGCGGAAGAAAATTGGTAACCCTTACTATGATGGTTCTTCTTCCACGGTAAGGGGAGGGGGGGAGGAGTATCAAATTAGGGCTTGATGGTACTGTATTGTGCGACTATGATGTGTCTGCTTCCTGTAAAATTGTCGGTCCCAAAAGCAGTAGATGTGGGCAATAATTTATGGTTGTCCTCTTTAGAAGGTAAGATTTAATTAGGTTGAATTTTCTGATTTCAAGGTTTATTTGGTTTAACTTGAACCCATAGATTGAAAATTCCCCTTTATTGTAGACTTCAGGTTCTGAGTTTTTCCTGCCACAATTGGTCGATTATGCTTCTACACCAGCTGTCCTTTTCACTTTTCGTGATTCAGAGATTCGGTACCTTCAAACATAGATGACAAAGAGAGGGAGAGAGAGAGAGAGAGAGCTCTATTTTACCCATCTCGTTTGAGAGAGACCAGAGGTTTAGAGATTGTAGGAAGAGAGAGTAGGAAAAGTGAGAAGAAAAATTCAATGCCCAACTGCCCAGAATTGAAGAGAAGAGAAGAGATGGGTGAATTTCGAAAGGAAAAATCATCTCTTTATGTGTTTTGGTAATCATTTGATTACACAAAATACAAACTAACCCTGTTTGACTGTTTGAGTCAAGTGAAACAATAAAAAAAAAAAAAAAGGAAAGAAAAAGAAAAAGAATTGCCAAGTGTTCAGGTCACTAACGAGAAAGCTAACGTCGTTAGCCTTTGTACACGCGTAAGGCGTAACAACTACTGTGATAGTTCATATTATTGGGTGCAAATAGTATAGTTGGGATTATTATTAGCAACACAGGCATAGTTTGGATTATTAGAAACAAATTTTCCGGGAAAAAAAAAAAAAAAAAAACTCCACGAGAAGTAACCATCCTCCATTGCGCCGGCCTAATTTCCATAAACCCCTGCCAAAACCCCAGCCACCACCACTTTCTCTCTCTTACTCTTACTCAAGCTCTCTCCCATGGCGTTTCGCCGAGCTCTTTCTCTTTCTCTCTCCTCCACACTCCTCTCCCGCCACCACCGCAGTCTCTCCATCGCCGCCAATTCTCTCTCCTCTCTCCTCTCCTCTTCCTCCCCTCAAACCCACAATCGCCGCCTCTCTCAAATCCCTAGCCACCGTTGCTTCCACACAACCTTGTTCTCCTTTAGGCAACACCTGCAGGATCTTGATAAAATCGATGCCGATACGATTCTATTCGAGGGTTGCGATTACAAGCACTGGCTTATTGTGATGGATTTTCCTAAAGACCCTCAGCAACGCCCTTCGGCTGAAGAAATGGTTGAGACTTATGTTCAGACTGCGGCGAAAATCGTTGGCAGGTAAAAGAACTTTTGCCCTTTTAGAAATGGGATGTAATTACAAGTTTGTTGTTTTGGGTTTGTCTTGTTTTTGTGTTTTTGTTTGTGGGTTACTGGATTCGAAGCCTGTTTGGTGGTTGTCGGCGACCAAAATGTAGGGCTAGTTACTATAATGGGATGATTTAAGCCGTTGATAATGATTAGTCTAATTTGAGTTGTTAAATTAAAGTTATATTGACCAAATAACTCATGAATCGTTGGTATTTGAATTGTTTTGTTATGAATGGATGAGGAACTTAGAAGACTACTGTATAATGGTGGGACAAATGTGTTTTTGGTTGATGTACTGAAGCATTATACTCAAATTAGTGGAAATGGTGATAAAGGTTTATGCCCGAAATGGGGAGCCTTATGTCGAGAATCGACCAGCAAAATAGCATGGTAACAAACTGAAATTAGCGAAAGATTAATTTGTGTTGGGTGTTTGAATTGCTTTGTTATGAATGAATGAGGCACTTGGAAGATTACTCTATAATGATGGGGACAAATGTGTTTTTTTGACTGCTTGATGCTCAAATTTAATGGGAATGGTTATAAAAGTTGTATGTCCAGATTGGAGAGCATTATGTAGAGAATCAGGCAAAATAGCATGATAAGTAGTAACAAACTGAATTCTATTTCTTATGTTTTTAGTTATCAACAAGGAATGTTGATATGAGCTATGATGAAAAATCGAAAGAAAAGCACGGTTGCTTACATGGATGTGCGGCCTTCGAAACTTGAGGAAGAATTTATATACACTTCATGTGAGGCATCCTGTAGTTTGTTACCTTAGTCAAGTAGTATTGATTCATGACATTATTATTACAAAGAATATGCTCTTTATATTCGTACAGTCGTACTCCCTACTGCTGGATAACCTTGTCATTATACTTTGGTGTTAGAGCGACCTAGTTGCCTCTTGCCTGATTAGCCGTTCGATTTTGCGGTCTTACTTCTAAGATGACTTTATCCTTTCTTATGAGCTAGATTTGTCTATTAAGCTATCATGGACTAAGTTAGTGAACATGTTTTAAAGTTGTGGGAGGGTTATCTGTCGTGTATGACCACTTCTTCTTTAATTTCTCCTCTTCTATAAGATGCACCTACTGTATGCTTAATTTGTTTTGAGTTTTGTGCTTTAGTTTTTTCCGTAAGTCCAGGTTTTATCATGCCTGCTTGTTTTGAAATTTGTGTTTGATTTTCGATCTCTGCTAATTCTACCTAACTCTAAATGCAGTTGTATTTAGAGAGTACTATATTTTATTTTGTGGGGTGTCTGTGCTTATGTTTTATCTTTTCTCTATGATTTCAGTGTAGAAGAGGCTAAGAAGAAAATATATGCATGTAGCACAACTACTTATACTGGTTTTCAAATCGAGGTTGATCAAGAAACATCAAACAAGTTTGAAGGTAATATTGTACCAACTTAATGACAACTGCTTCAAATTTTAATAACTTCACCAGCTTACTTGCCTGTTATTCGATACTGCAGGTTTGCCTGGTGTTATATTCGTGTTGCCAGATTCATACATAGATCCAGTGAACAAGGAGTATGGAGGTAAGACAAATATTTTATTATGTGCCTGACCACTTTTCCAAGGGACAAAAAGTTATTGTCTTATTGCTTTTCTTTTATCACTGTTCACTCGAGGAATAGAGTTTTTCAAAGTTGCAGACTCCATGTCACTGATACTTGGCTTGGCTCTAATTGTATCATCTATGATTCATGAGTATGTTCAACTACCAATAAATTTTCTGTTCTGACTTATTCATACTTTCATGAGCAGGAGACAAGTACATCAATGGAACAATCATACCTAGACCCCCTCCAGTTCAGTATGGGAGAGTAAGGAGAGGTGGCAGAAACAACGAAGAGAGGCCTGGTGGTCAGATGCCAAATCAACAATGGAACCCTGGTTTTAATCAGAATCCAAGAGATAGTAGAGGTTTGCCACCACAGCAAGGTATGCCATCACAGCAAGGTCATCAGCAGCAGCAAGGTTTCCCACCACAGCAAGGTTTTCAGCAACAGCAAGGTTTCCCGCCACAGCAAAATTTGCCGCCAAAGCAAGGTTTCCCGCCACAGCAAGGTTTTCAGCCACAGCGTGGTTTTCCGCCACAGCAAGGTTTCCCACCACAGCAAGGTTTCCCGCCACAACAAGGTTCTCCGCAACAGCAAGGATTTCCGCAACAGCAAGGTTTTCCGCAACAGCATGGTCCTCCACAACTGCAAGGCTTTCCTCAACAACAAAGGGTTCCACCACAGCAGAATTATGGTCCACCTGGAGAAGGAGGGAGAGGAAATCCCATTCCCAGTGGTCCACTTCCTGCTGGAGGAAGGGATACTTATCAGGGTGATCGAAGCAATTATATGCCCTCTTATCAAGGGAATCACAATCAAGGACATAACCATCCCCAAGGACAGATGGAAAATCACCTAGGGGAGCATAGGGGTTATCCACCCCAAGGACAGATGACCAATCACCCAGGGGACCATAGGGGTTATGCACCCCAGGGACAGATGGGACTTGCTGAGGATAATAGAAACTATAGTTCTCAACAGCCAGGAAGAGGAGCCTATGGGAAAACTAGTGTTGAATCTTTTGACCAAGGTGGGGCTGGACAATATGGAACCCCTCCTAATGGGACTTATGGTCAGGGAGCAGGGTCAGGATATGGACCGGGGTATAGACCTCATGGAGAAAATCAAAGGCATGCACAGACCCCAGATGGGCAGAGCAACACTATGTCAGAAGAGCATAGAAACTATTCACCCGCAGGACATACTGGGATGAATCAAGTAAGACATGCTTTCTTTTAGTTTTCTATATCTTTCCAGTGTTGATAGTTCTGTTGCAGTCATCAAAAGGAGAAATATAAGACTGGAGATGTTAATGTACTCTGTTTATAGCTCCTTGACTTGCTAAGATAGTTTTTCTAACTAGTACTACATACTAACTATTGAGTAGAAAACGATGCGTAAAAGGTAATGTAAGCTAACAAAAACATTGGAAATAAGAAAAACCAATTGTTTATTTTCAAAAGCTGCATTTTTTCTAGTGAATCTAAGAGCCTGTGCAATCTGGGGCACTTTACAGCAAAGGTGTACCCAAAACACTGCTTACCCATTAGTGCCATCTTCGATTTTAACATAATCGACATGCTTGTGATCTCTGTTGACAAGACTTCCTTAGGAGACAAACTATGTTGCACAGAGACGGCGCGGGAAACGCGAACGGGTACGGGTACGGGTACGGGGAAACGTCAATTTGCCAAAATGTGAGAAATGGGTACGGCAAAGAAACGGCGAATTAAAATAAAAAAGTAGTAATGATAATAAGCCAATCACCCAAATTTCCTATTGCCAAGTGGACCACAAATTCATCATAAAACACAACAGACAGCCACGGTCACTCCAAAACCAAAACATTCACAGAAAGAGAGAGTGACAGAGAGACAGTGAGAGAGTGTCACCGGTGAGACCGGCGAGTGTCGACGGCTAGAGAACAGCGGCCAGAGCACGACGGTGAGACCTCGACGGCAACCACACGACGGCGAGCGAGAGAAACTCAGCGGGTGGTTATCGAAGAAGCTGAGAAGCTTGAGTGCTTTGATAACCAGATCTGTTGTCGATGGCCAGATCTGACCGACAAGAATGCCGACACCGGCCGATGTGGTTGTCGCCGGAGATTTTGGAGCGGCAGAGAGAAGCTAGGGTTTTCTGTCTTCTATTTCGAGGTTTAACAGATCTGTTTTTTAGAATAATTTTTTTTTATAATTAGGGTGGTACGCTGATATCAGCCACCGAAACGTTTTCGGGACGCCTCGTGGCGTTTCCGAAACGTACCTTATTTACCGAGACGTTTCTCTCTTTTTTTTGCCGTTTCTAGCGGCGTTTCCTGCCGTTTCCTTCGAGTCCCCGTCCCGGGGACGTCCCAGGTACGTGGTACGGCTCTGGGCAGCCGTACCAGTGCTTCAGAGGAGACAAATGCTCAGCACATGGACTCCTAGAATAACAATTCTAGGAAAGACTAGTCAGCTTGACTTTTTCTGGTTCAACTTTGTATAAAGTACAACATCTACAGTGACCCAGTAATAATCTTGTCAAGGGCAGGGTCCGGGAGATCTAGATTTACGCAACCTTACCTCTAACAAGTAGAGAGACTGTTTCCGAAAGACCCACAACAACCATTAATAATAATAAGGGAAAATATTAGTGAGGTACCCTGAGGTTTAGAGTAATATCGGTGAGGTATCCTGACATTTCAGACATGTCAGTAAGGTACCCTGACATTTCAATATATCAATGAGGTACCATAAAATTGGATTTAATTTCAATGAGGTACCTTCTTACCGGATTCTGGTCATAAATTGTATAATCCAGTGACCGGAAATATGAAATGATTATACTACCCTTGAAAAATTCCTACAAAAATTATAAATTATGGATTCACTAGAAATAAATAAAAAGTAAAAAAAATAAAAAATAATATGGCAATATACCTTATGATTTAAATAATCAAAGAACGAAACTATGAAAATATTTTAAGATTTAACATATTAACATCACTCTACCAAATAACTACAACAAATTTGGAATTCATCAACAAAGTCACAAATATTCATCATATATCTTAAAAAAGTGGGCTTCTATACCATCATAAAGCGTGCACCCTTCTAAATAACTAGACAAATCATTCGTACTCATCCAGATGGCCTCATAATGGTCTAGGTAATTTTTTTACTTTTTATTTGCTTCTAGTGACTGCACAATTTATAATTTTCTTGTTCTTTGACACCATTTCACAAATATGCAGCCCTTGCCTAGTCCTCCTTTATTCATGCTTCGTAAACCGTAACCATCAATTAAGCCTCCAAGTCCTAACATAACCTCATATGAACCAGATCACTTTTAACCATGGTTGAATTACAACTGTGCCTCTCTGAAGCACGGAAACGGCTCAAAGGGCCGCCGTTTCCGTTTCCGAAACGTTTCGGAAACGGA
>BSSO01004358.1:0-14696 GCA_030267885.1 Mesembryanthemum crystallinum | reverse complement strand
ACCCCTAAACTTTATATTAGTTTATGTGGTACCCATGTACTTTCCAACTATTTTACACGGTACCCATGAATTATAAATAGTAGATTAAAAAAGTGTCATTTATTGGTGAGGGTTGTACAAGGCTATATATTAAGCACCTTAATTACCTACGTTAAAGATGGTCATAACCTATTCTCCTTTTATATGCATTTTTTATCAAGTCTCACACACATACATGGATTCGCATGAAAGTTTTTCTCATAGAGGAATTAGATTGGCAAACAAATCATGCAAGTACAAGCCTCCCAATAGAGCAGAAATAAGATCATCAGAGTCAACGGCAAATTGACAAAGGCTTCATTACAAGTGTGATTATTGTAGTTATTTCAAGTGGTGCAAGCCATTAAGAATGGAATAATATGTATACGTCCAAGTATCTCAATCTCATGCAAGTGCACAAATGCTTGAGCCAAGTGAAGGAGTTTTTGTGTTCTTTTTTATTCTATGAAAATGGTTTGAAATTGTTGTGTATATGTATGAGAAATTGAATGAAATGCCAGGTTGAGAATTTCATTGCATTTTCTACTCAAATTGAAACTCCAACGTCAATTTTGCATTTGCATGTTTTTTTGCAACTCCAATTCCTCTTTAATAAGAACTACCATCGCCATGTGAATTCATGATAAAGAGAGAGACTTGATGACGAGTGAGTCATCATAGGAAAACAGGTTCTAACCATCTTTGATGTAGTTAAGGTGCATATCTAGCCTTGGATAACTCTTACCAATAATGAACGTTTTTTTCATCCATTATTCATACTTCATGGGTACCATGTAAATTACTTGGAAAGTATAGGGGTACCACATAAATTAATATAAAGTTTAGGGGTACCACAAATAATCTTCTTACAAAAAAAAATTCAAAAGTAACCGTTATTTGCAACGTTCAAAATATAGGTGGGGGCAAAATTGGAATTTTTGCAAAAAAAAATTCAAATTTTAACGCAAAGTTACCATTTTGATAGAATTCAAAGTACAGGGGTACCATATGAAGGTTTTCAAAATTTTGGACACGCTGTGAATTTCGCCCAAGTTTAGGGTACCACGTGAAATTTTCCTATCTTTTAAGAAGTTTATCTTTTAGGAAGGACAACTTATTTAGATTTCCTAATTCTAATTAGTCTAGGATTTCGGAAGTTTCCTAATTCTATTTAGTTTGTTTTTGTGCAAGTTAATAATATTCCCATAGGGCTCATTGTAATTGTTTAGGAAGAGTAGAGTTCATGTGATTGAGTTAAACATTGAGTTTAGCAATTGTTTCTTTGCGTGGAACTTTTTAAAAGGCTTGCGAGTTTTCGTTGTTTACTTAATCTTGCAAGGTTATTGAAACACCCAAGATCAATTTCTCTTGGTGTTGCGACTTTAGAGAGAAGTTATCTTATTTATCTTTATTGCTTTCATTCATAAACACAAAATACAAAAATATTTATTTTCTTTACGCTTACTCATATACATCAAATTGGTATCAGAGCTAGTTTGGAGTTTCCTTAAACTTCAAACGGTCAAAGATCAATCAGGGTGATGTTCAATTCATGGGAAGATAATCATGTAAAGCTAGATCGAGTTCGTGACTAATTGATAGCATTAAGATGGGAACAAGAACTTCTCATCAATGAAGAACTTCATGCCGCATGGAAGAAATTTGAGCAAGCCAAACAAGAATTGAAAAAATTACAAGAAGCTCAAAGGGTTGAAGATCATGATGAATCGGTTGAGGTTATAGAGGAAAGAGAAGAGATCTTTGTTGAAAAAGATCGTCTTATTAATGATCAATTGGAAGATGGAAGAGTGTTCTTTGATAACCAAGTCGACTATGTGTTGGCGGCCAAGGAAACGTCTGATGGAACGACACCTGTTCCACCGACTGTTCTTTTGGATCTTAAGACGAGTTCCTTGCTGGAGGAGTCCCACTATGAGTTCCATGACAAGTTGTCTCCTAAGTTACCATCGACAAGGAGTATTGTTCATCATATTGATTTGACCTATGAGTTTTGGTCAAGCAAATCAGTGTTCCATTGTTATTTCGAAGCATCCAAAGTACAATAGCAATTGGGTAAAGTCAAATATGTTGTTATCAATGGCTTGAAAGTTACTAGTCGTGATGGAAAAATAGTTTCTCTTGTTTTCATTGTGCAACCTAGTATACTATCAAGAAGGTTTGTTAGAGGAAGCTGGCAAAAAAATTGTTTATGCAAGGTGACTAGTCCAAAGGATTCTATCAAAGCTTTACTATTTCGAGAAACTCATATCCATCAAGACAAGATTGCTATTCACTTGGGAATCATCTACGTGCCAGAATTGAGGACAATTCTTTTCGAAAAAGGGGAGTTTGATACAGAGCATGGAGAAGAGTTTTAATTGATTTAGGAGTCTTATAGTTTGTTTCCTAATTTAAGTTGGAGTCAATAAAGTAGAGATATTATAGGAGTCTTTTTAGGAGTATATAATCTTTTAGGAAGGACAACTTATTTAGGTTTCCTAATTCTAATTAGTCTAGGAATTGGGAAGTTTTCTAATTCTATTTAGTTTCTTTTTGTGCAAGTTAATATTACCTATAAATAGGACTCATTGTAATCGTTTAGGAAGAGTAGAGTTCATGTGATTAAGTTAAACATTGAGTTTACCAATTCGTTCTTTGCGTGGAACTTTTTAGAAGGCTTGCGAGTTTTCGTTGTTTCCTTAATCTTGCGAGTTTATTGAAACACCCAAGATCAATTTCTCTTGGTGTTGCGACTTTAGAGAGGAGTTATCTTGTTTATCTTTATTGCTTTCATTCATAAACACAAAATACAAAAATATTTATTTTCTTTACGCTTCCGCATATGCATCACCTAATCTGGTAGAAGCTTAAATTGATTGATGGTACGAAGCAATCCACTAAAGTTAAGGAAATTTTCTCACCCAATTTGACATAAAGCTTGATTAGTTGGACATACAGGCCAGTTAGTCAAACAAGAGCAACTAAGCAAAATTAGGGTTCAGTTGCTTGAGATCAAATTACATCACACGTTACCCAAGAGGTGTTTGGCCCACTGGGTAAACAAACTTTGACTTATACACCAGAAACTTTGACTTATACACCAGGTCACGGGTCAAGCCTACTAGGAAGCACCTACACGAATTTATTCGTGGAATATCCGAGGTCGTGCGTTAGGAGGTGCCCTTTAGCCACGCCCAAGGAGGAAGGAAGTTTCTCCTTGCAGACGAGGAATTAGTGCCATATACAACAAATTTTCAGAAAGAGATCAATTGAAGAAATGCCACAATGAACCTCGAGGAAGAATGGGCATAGTTTAGCGAGAATTACAGAGTGGAAAGAGCAAAGAGCGGTCAGGGATAGGAATAGGAAAAGAATAAATGTATACTGACTTCGTGCTTGCAAATGGCTAATTACAGAGTTATCAACCTTTCAAGATATTCCCATGCTACAAAGTAACAAGCAACTCATCTTCTAGCAACCACTTACACTGTATCTAACTCTACAATAATCTTAGCAATATTAATCAGCTGTTATTTAATTCTGTTCAGAAAAAAACGTGCGATTGCCAATGAGCTTACAATTGGTTCATTACAGTGATACAGTAGGATCACAAAACACCAGACATCAAATATTGCAGGGATAAGTCATGAATGGCCTCGACCGCCACATTCAGAGCACATGATATTGCCTGTTCCTCCACAACCTACAAAGTAAACGGTTTAATATAAAGTATGTCCATATTCAAAATGCTGTAAGAGATGTGAAGGGAAATATAAAACATAAGACAATGTGCTTGAGAAAAGGTTCCATTTCCAATCATAGCAGCTAGCAGGCAAGCTAATTTAACAAAAGCCAAAGGATTTTTATGTGTTTTCTAGTTCTTGCTCATGGGTGGTCACCACTGCTAACACCAGCATACACCTCATAACTAGCATCGCCAAATAATCACATATGTATACTGCAGCTACCTTTCCTGAAAGGTCTTGTTAATATCTTATGCTGACATCTAATTTTTGCTTTTAAAAAAAAAAAAAAAAAAAAAAAAAGAAAACTTTTAGAAACTGCTGGTTAAAATCAGATAGCATGCTTTAGACTTATCAATAGGCTATGTATGAAGAATGCCCCTCAAGTTGATCGCACATGTTGTCCGACAATGATCCGCTCATAGATAATAAAGAGGTAACATTTCAGTCCCCATCCACTAACCAACCAACATTACAGTAAACGGAAACCAAGAAAGGAAATTTTGATATTGTGGAGAGCATGTTATCTTCCCAGTGAAGGTGCACAAAAGTGATGATGTCATACACTCATGCTGAAAATGACATGAGAAACACCTGATCCATAGCTATTAGTAAAGATGAAACAGATGATCCAACAGAATGGCACTTGCATGAACAGATTCCAATAAGACATAAAAGATGTAGACTCATTCAAAAAATACTTTTCCTTCAGATTTTTAAAATGAATGAAAGGTATAGACTGTATTTGTTTAAAGAAGTAAAGAAAGCTTACTTAAACATCGGACTTTAACTGTGATTCCTTGGCTCTCCATTATGGAATCAACATACAAGCCTGAACCACCACAGGTAGTACAAAGCACTGCACCCTTAGCTTCGCAATCAGTACAACTAGGTTGGTCACCTATTTCTTTCTTAGGAATGGATAAGCCAACAGGTTTCTCAATTATCTGCTCTGGTATAGCTTTATCATAACAGAAAAGAGATTCCAAACTGCTTATATGCCTAAGCCTGTCACCTGCTGAGCATGAAGCTACCTGCGCAATTGAATAGCACAGTAAGAGCTTGTAGAAATATACAATTGTCTACTGATTACCTAATTATATTAAAAAAAAGAAAAAGAAAAAACAAAGCAGTATATAAAAGAGGTACTAAGGCTGTAAACCCACAATATTTCTTGATCATAAATCTCGTGACCTCTGAATATTTTTAAAGATTAAGCTGATAAGCAACCTGAGCCATCTAAATTAACAAGACATACGACCAAGGCTAAAAAAATTCACCAGACATGCCAGCGACAGCATGCCAGAGGTTACAGGACAGTCCAATGGTCAAACTGAGGTTAATTCACATCAGTACTGATGAGTCTGAACTTGCCTGGAACAGACAGAACATAATTCCAACCAGTTCAATTATTTATGTGAACTGCTGCAAAAACATTCTTAGCGAATGATAAGCAAGTGCGACCAAGCTACGTAATATAATTACCCTTTTTGGCTTTGCATCATTTTTAGACCTTACAAGGAGCTGTTCGCATATTTTATTGTAGATTATTGTGATGTATTTTAGTGCCCAGGTATTATTATTTAACAATTTTCATTGTATTAAAGAAGACATTTGATGAACGGATACTATGGGGAGGGTCGCATGTCACAGGCTGTTCAAAGGACTATAAGAAGAAAACTTGTGTTCCTGCATTTCCCAGCTGCTCTAGCTTTTCTGTCCCATGTCAACAACATAACTAAAGACCAACTATTGATGGCCAATGAGAGTCCCTTCAAAAGAAGAGACTGTTTAAGATCTATCCTCACTCCGCCGAGATAAGTCATGTTTTGCTACATGATAATACAAATTACCATTCTACTCTTGTCAGCTTATTCTGGACAATGAAATGATGACTCTACTGGCATATGACAGGTATTTTTTGCAAAGCTTCAAATGCAATTGCTCTTACTTCGATAAATAGTCAGTTAAGCAGTTTGAAGTTCTAGCTTCAGAGCTTTAAGAAAGCGATAGGCCAATTTTTTGGATTTAAAGCATATATTTATTTAAGCGATAGGCCAACTTTTTGGATTTGAAGCATATATTTTTTAAAAGAAAAAAAATGGCAAATTCTGGATGCTGCTTTTTAGGAAGCATGTTAACATTTGCTTAAAATCTGCAAATTTGCTTGCTATGACTCCCTACTATGAATTAGTAAATTCTTCTCAAGATTCATACAGAAATAAAACAAGAGAGGGGGAAGAATAGTGTGATTGCTTCTTGCATTTCCATGGCTGTGAATGTGATTGATCAATTAAAGGAAGCTGATTTGTTCTGTAGACAAATACTTAAGAGAGACCGATAAGCAACTTGCATATATCATATATATCTTTCTAAAGGGTAGTCCACTAGTCTCATATTTTGAAAGCCAGACAAAAGAGGCTTCAGCTTGAAATGTTGCATCCATTGCAATCCAAACTTGATGGAAGGTTTTATGCTTTTGCACTTTTTTCTCCAATTTGAAGGCAGTTCATTTATGATAATAACGGATTCCACCTGAACACCCATCTCTGGATACAAATCCAGCACACCTCAAGTTGGATTAAGCTCGGTAGTCCTGAATAGGCCCCCAACTTCCCTCACCCAAACCAGTTTAGCAAACCAACAATAAAGCACTCCCTTCACTCCCCGACATCCGCATCACAAGGTAAAATCAGGTAGTGAAGTTTCTAATTAAGGTGGTGCATGTAGCAGATGTAAATGATAACCACACTGGAGCAAAGGGTGCTCAGCTGTGCTTCTTTGCTTGTGGTATGTGACACATCGACTATCTCATCTTAAGTACGTGTGTCAGATGCTCAACACTCAACATAGGTTTGCACACTTGAAGCTGCATTTCAAACAAAAAATATGCAAACATTTTATAAAATGGCTAAGCCAAACAGCTGCATAGTTAACCATGTTGGAGTCAGCCCCATCTAATACAGTTTTGGTGCTCTAAATTAGATTAAGGCACAGATTATTAGTAAGAAGAAAAGATCTTCTATAGCTATCAAAATTTGCCTTCCAATTCCACTTTCTAGTCACCATGAAGGTACAATCCTGTTGACTAGTGGGACAGTGGAATTGGAAGCCAAATTTCAAAGAGAACTTTCACCATGAGGTTGAGAATCTAATTCCTATCGGCTTTAGTGTGTCATCTCAAAACCACCACAAGAAAATTTCAAAGAAAACTTTCACGAGAATTTCTTTTTTTTTACCAATTCTGACAATCACCTTGCCTATCATTTCCTTTAGCTCTAAACAATAATCATGAACCCAGCAAACTACGAAATAGACCTGACATTCTATCACGATCCACGCAATATTAATTGACGAACTCAACACTACAATGAGGAAAAAGGGAATTGAAATACAAAAGCATAATCGATAAACTAGGTAGGATGAACAGGGTACCATCAACCTCACTAGAATTACAACATAAAAACCATTGACAGAGTTGTCAACAGGATCATGTAAAACAACATTATCACTACGACACCAGGAAACCACACAAAAACAGTGTAAATGTCCTCGTCAACCCACTATTGATTATAATCCATAACTTCTCAATCTGAAGCAAGAAATAAGTGTTGCATAAACCACTCATATACTTCAAATTAGATCCTAAATCATTGTAATTCTTGTCGTCAGCATGTTTATCGTTTTGAAATATCTATTTGTGTTATGGAACACTAGGAAAATTTCCAGCCAATGTTACATGGGACTCTGCATTTCCTTTAAAGAGCCATGATAAGGTCATTTGCATAAGAACATTTTCAACTAATATCTAGCAATATCTAATGTTACTAAGTTCAAATCTATGTATCCTCTATCCTACATTGAAGCTACATATATGGCTATAATAGGAACTGTCAGATACCCGATGATTGGATATCGAAAACAATCATTTGGGCATAATACATCAAATCACACAAATATTTAGAGCAAAAGAACAACCATGTCATATAATTCCAATATAATACATGTAATGGAACGTAGCTTCAAGCATTAAACCAAAAAGAAAAACTGTTCATTTATACTTGAAATTCAATTCCCACAAAACTAAATGCCTGATCACAGTTACTGATTCAACAATTAGATGGGGTTTCCCTTTCTGGGTAATTTAGCAACAACAAAAACCAATTGAAGCAAAAATAAACAAGAGGGAAAGAAATAGGACTAACCCCTTGAGAGGCGGTGCAGGAGAAATGGGCAGATTTGAACCCAAAACGTGAAATTTGAGGCAGAAGAAAAGTGGGACGAGATGGGATGAAATGGGTGGTAATTGCAGAAGAAGAAGATGGTATCTTTAATGGTAGTGATTCCATTGGCATTTTGATACCATGAAATTCAAAAGTCAATTACTTGATTTCGTGTGTGTCTTCTCTCTCTATCTCACTAAGATTGAAAAGCAGCTTCTCTATACAGATTACAGACAACCTTCGGAGTTGCTGGAATTGAAAGCGTAGAAGTAGAATTGGTGAATTTGGCTCAAAGGGGTAAGGGGCTAGGCCTTCCTCGTTCTTAACGATGCTCTGATGCAGCTGCAAACGCAATGGTTTTTTTTTTTTTTTTTTTTTTTTTTCGGGTAGGTAGGTAAATAGGTAATAGGTTGGTTGGGAAAATCACAAAATCTCATATTAGGCCATCTGATATCAGATGGATGGTAATGGACAAACAAAAAATAGTATTGCTGACCTAAGAATTGGTACTGGTCATCAAAAATACTAATATCATTTTTTTCTCATCCAATATCACTACAGTACTGATTTTTACTTACACAGTGGAGTACTATTTTTTGCTTGCCCAATACTCGCCTGATTGTCCATTACTTGCCTGATAAGAGAGTTATTGTAGTAAAATTTGTGAAACACTTAGATCACTGCCAATGGAGTTCTAAAAATTGGGTCTATTCTATTAACCAAGTTTCTAGTTTTCAATGGGGATGCAAAATTATTTCAATTGTCGAACCAATTTGCAAAGGTTCTCTCTCCTAAATGCATCAATCGCAATATCCAATAGCTGGTTGACACGTCACCGACAGCTCTATTTTTTCCCCCTCTACAAATAGAGTCCCGAGAGAAAATGTAGTGGAAAAAGAGAGAAAAGTGGAATAGAATCAATAGATGGTTCTCCATTTGGGGTAGTTAAATAAAATGTGTTAGGAAAATGGTGGGAGATTAGGTGAAAGAGAGAGAAACTAAATAGAACTAATAGAGGGTTCTACTATTGGTAGTGCTCTAAGGACTAAGGGTCACTTTGTGAACAATACCTTTTGTAATTTTTTTTGTCAAATACTATCTTTTATGATGCTTTAGGTGGTACAACAATACCAATTATCGAAATCATAGCAATTTTATTTTAACATTCCAGTTTTGCCCTCCTATTACCAACCCCAAATCCCACCTTCCTTCCACTATATCTCCTCCTTAACTCCACCAGTGTCACTTCCACCCCACCTCTGCCCCCTCACCATTGGGGCACAGCCAGGGTCGCGGGAGCCCTTCCTGATGCCTCACTCCTCCCACTCAAAACCTCAAATCTCTATTGACTCCAAGCGGTAAAGGGATGGGTTGTTGCCAAGGTCGCCGGCGGTCCGACGTTGTGGGGGGGTGGGGGTGGGGGGGAAGCATATGAGGTGGGATACAAGTGGTATTGGGCGTTAGGGAGGAGAGAGAGTGAAGGGGGTGAGATTTAGGGATTGTAGAAGGGTAATATTGGAATATTTTTAAAAAATTGGTCCAAATACTATCTTTGGTAGTGTTTTATCATAAAAAAAAAAGGTATATGTTCGCAAAGTGACCCTTATAAAAGGTAGAGTTTGGCAAATATATCCAAAAGAGAAAGATAGTACCCTCAAGGTTAATAACCCATATGAACATATGAGCTATGTTTGGCCCCAACAGCTAGCTTTTGGTATCTTTTGAGCAAAAGGTACAATTTGAAACTTGTAGCTTGTTCTTTTTTCTCTCAACTATCAAACAAGATTTGAAATAACAGCTAGCTTTCACATGACAACTACAGTTGATTTTTGGAAAACTACCCATATTAGCTTTCACTTGACAGATAGATTTTGAGTAAAAGATACAGCTCATAGCTTATTAGTGTTTTCTCTCATCTACCAATTAAACAAGATTTGAAACAACAGTTACAATTATGGCTTTACAGCTAATTTTACAAAACATAGCCATGATGGTTGTTCTCATTCTACATATGGTTCAATCTATCTTACTTCTACAAATTTAATCCTTGTTTTTTTATATTTTAAGAGAAGGAAGAGACAATCATTCATTTTAGAAACGAACAATATTGTGAGTGAATTCCAGTACATGACAAAGACAAACCAAAATACAATAAGGACTCCAGTTACCCATCATATCGGGGAACATCTAATCTAGGTTATGGTTTTGATAATGTTCTTAATATTTTGGTTTGAACCACAAGTTCATCCTTACCCTTTTGCCACAAGACTAATCATGTTCGCACCAGGTCGGCCCACGAAAGGATAGAGTGTTACCGATACTCAATATATTCATTGTTATAGCTAGTGTTCTTTTAATCTTAACCGTTCAAAGTCTTAGGCATGTTTTAAAAGTTAGTGCTGATAGATCTATATACTCTAAATCCACCAAAGACTATATAGTAGTAGTTATCAGTCTTTACGTGGATGATTTATTAATTTTTAACACTAATGAGATTGGTATTCAAGAAACTAAAATGTATCTTACTTCAATGTTTAAAATGAAAGATTTAAATGAAGTGGATACTATTTTAGGAATTAAAATTAAGAAACATGATTCGGGATATGTTATTAATAAATCTCACTAAATAGAAAAATGTTGAAGAAATTTGAACATCTCAACATAAAGGATGCTAGTAGGGGTGAGCAAAACCGAATATCTGATCCAATTTTGATCCGAAATTCGGATATCTGATTTTTCGGATCACCAAAAATGCGATCCGTATCCGATCCGGTTAAAACCGGATATACGGTTTTCGGATATTCGATTTTAACCCGATCGGATAAGCGGATATCCGGATTCGTTTTTAAAATTTATTTTCTTCCAATTTTAATCAGATTTTTTAGTTTAAAACTTTGTAAATTGCATCAAACAAACTATATCACATCCAAAAATGAGGGTGGCATGCAGAGACGTTGTTGATTAAAGGTTCCCTTTAACCTCCATTGCAAATCAAGCTGGAACAGTTAGTAAAATGAACATATATTGTTCGCCACTGTTAGTTGTTTCTGTCTGCAAGGGAATTTTCCCATATCTAAGCTGAAGGCTCTGTGTAATAGAGCTCAATCCAACATGTTTCTTGCATATTTCATCCTTGATCCAGGTACTATTAAGGCTTATATTTTCTTTATATATATATATATATATATATATATATATTTAAAGTAAATATGAATTCGGATCGAATATCGGATATCCGCTTTTTAAAAATTCCAATCCGAATTTTTAGAAAAAAAAATCCGGATCGGATTACGGGTCGGGTATCCGATTTTCGAATAAAAAGCGGATCGTATCCGGATCCCTTTGCTCACCCCTAGATGCTAGTACTCCATTTGATTATAACATGAAATTTCTAAAAAAAAAAAGGATCATATAATAGCACAAGTTGAATATGCTAGTGTTATTGGAAGTCTCATGTATGCCATGCATTGTACTAGACCAGATATTACTTTTACTACTAGCAAACTATCTAGATATACTAGTAGGCCTAGTACAATACATTAGAAAGCAATTGCAAGTGTGCTGGGATATCTTAACAAAACCCAAAATTTTGGATTACATTATGATAAGTATCCTAGTATATTAGTAGGATTTACTGATGCTAGTTGGATTATTAGCAGAAATGATACTAAATCCACTTCCAGGTGGATTTACACCTTAGACGGTGGTGCAGTGAGTTGGGCATCTAAAAAGCAAACAATAATCGCTCACTCAACTATGGAGGCTGAATTTATTGCATTGACAGCAGGTGGAATGGAAGCAGAATGGCTAAGAAATTTGTTATTGGATAAAGTGTTGTGGCCACAACCAATGCCATCTATTTCCTTATACTACGATAGTGAAACAACTATGTCAAAAGCTTACAATAATGTGTATAATGGAAAATCTAAGCACATTGGTTTAAGGCATGCCTGTGTTAGAGATTTAATATCTAGTGGAATTATTTTCATTGTATACATTAAATCTATAAATAACTAGTAATATGCCCTTGTATTGCAAGGGTTCGGTATAATTTATAGGATATATAAAATTTGGTTTATTTAACTAATGTAAGAATAGATATAGCCAAAAACAATTAAAACATTTGATTCATTTTTAAGTAAGTATGCTCAACACATTTTTAGTCTTTAATTAACTTGGCATATAACGAAAGAATTGTTATATGACTAAAAACATTTAAAACATCAAAATGAGAATATTAAAAACATTTCAATAGGCCATGCATATCTTGAGACAATTCTTTGTGCATGTGGTAAGACTCTTTGAGACAATTCTTTGTGCATGTGGTAAGACTCTTTGAGACACTTCATTACGATTTCCTGTTAGCCAAATGTNTGCCCCTGTATTTTTCATTTTTCTAATTGGAGGACAATGTTTTTTCAAATTCTACGTGGTACCATTCAATTTTTACAAAATCTATGTGGTGCCTCCCACTAACTATTTTGGTAAAAAAAAAAAAACATGTAAAGTTTCACAAACAAACACATTCCCCATTACCCAACACATTTCCTTAGCCCTAATAACTTACTATTGCCACTTAAATTTATCGAAGTGCATTTTATACAAAATTGGGAAGAGAAATATTTTAATCGTATAAAAATAAAAAAATGTTTGAAAATAAATGGTTTGGGACCTCCAAATAGTAACAACGTGATTATAAAGACATATAAGAAAGGGTAGAACATGAAGAAATTTTACAATTGAAAGAAAACTGTATTTTCAAATAAACAACAATCACCATGTAAAGGATTCAAAGTTATAGGGGCACCATATAGAAATTTAGAAAATAATGTCCTCCAAATAGAAAAGTGAAAAACATAGGGTCACCATATAGAATGCCCAGTAGTTTGTCAATTGCTTTGTTTCATATCGAATAAGTCTTATTATAATTTCATAAGTATACTTAGTTTCACTAATTAAACCAATCAATCTTGTTTCTTTATTTGGTATGGATTTGTACCTTCTGCAGCCCAAATGAGGTTGATTCCATGTGAAGGAAAAACGGATCAGTTGATTGATAAATTTGATTACTTTACTTTTGTTATATCTTCTACCAAGGATCATACTAATAAGTTCATTCTCAACTTGTTCAATGCTTGGATCTATATAATACCTATTTTGACCTCTTCTTTGCAAATTGATTATTCTTTTATTTTTCTTGTGATCAGAGCCAAACGAGACGCAATCAAACACAACGAACAACTTGCCAATTTTTTTTACTTTATGAAATTGGATTCTTTGGGTCATTAAAAAGCAATGGCTACTTGTCTTCTCACTTGGTATATGGTTTCATTTATATTTATATGTCATTAAAATGGCTTAACTTTATTGTAGTATTAATGTGGCATTAAATTGAAACACATTTACACTTGCACTAATTATAAATGACGGTGTGGATGGGTGACTTTTTCCATTATTACTTACCACAAGAAGATGATTAATCTCATCCATGCTCAACTCATTATCTAGGTAAAGGTTGGAAGAGTGTATGTGAAGATTGATTTAGCTTGTCTTTTTTAAGGGGATGACTACTTGTCTTCACACTTAATGGTTGTATACTTGTATTCATTCTTTCATTCTTTTTAATGGGTCATTGAAATAGCTCTATATTATTATAGTGTTAATGCAAGATGACATGGCAAACACATGTAATCTAGGGATGATGTGATGGGTGACGTGGATGCCTATGTGTCAAGCCCAGAATTGTCAGGGTTCACTTTTATATATATACTAGTTGATACCCTGTGCAACGCACAGACTCATTGTATGTCACACGCCTATTTAATAATTATTTTAAGTTACTTTATATATTCATGTGTTTTTTTGGATATTTTCAAAACAATTTTAAAAAGCAAAAAGAATTAAAAGCCCTATATGAAGGGGAAAAAATAATGATTCAATAACATATGTTAATATTAAAGTGCAAAATTAATTTAGAGAATCCAAACTTCAAAAATAAAGCCTATAAATAATTTTGGTATAATGCTACATATATAAATGTAACTTAAGTTTTAAACTAATATCCTACTTAATTCAGTGACTAAGTGAAAATTAATATCCTATTTACTTCATTGGCTAAGTATGGATATGATCGGAAGATGAGTGAACACCCACATGTCATCCCTACTCTAAATTGGTGTCCACGTGACTAAATAACCTCAAATATTATAAGATGAAAAGAGTATTAGGCTTACCATATACGACATCCGAGATTTCTACGCATATAATGATTGTGTTAAATATAGTACAAATAGATCTTATTTTGAAGTATTTTTCAATCGCATTCTAGTGGTATATGAATTATGATTTTTAGATTTGTGTATCTAAAGTTAGTTTATTTTATTTTTTTTACAATAGCATTAATACAACAATTAGTATGAGTAAGCATTAATATTTGGCACTTACATGTGATCCTAAGTGTCAATGTGCTATGCTTATGTGGCGTCTACATGGCATAATAGTTGGTGTCCTACGTGTCAGCCTCACACGAAAAGGACCCAACTTTATATATATATATGTGTGTGTGTGTGAGAGAGTTTTTTGCGAGAAACCCCCTTATATAATACACTTTTTGTAAAAAACCCCCTTATATAATTTTTTTTGTGGGGAACCCCCTTATAAGTTACTTTAGCCATGACCAACCCCCCTTGTTCAATTTTCCGGCCAATTTATG
>BSSO01004357.1:0-14700 GCA_030267885.1 Mesembryanthemum crystallinum | reverse complement strand
GTATTCGAGTATCGGATGGACTTTTGTTCGGGTCAATTTCGATTTCGGGTCAACTTCGGATCGGATGTTATCAGGTTCGGGTCAGTTCGGTTACCGGGTTAATCGGATATCGGGTTAGATCGGATCGGATCGAGTCGGTTTCGGATAATACTAGTTTGATATATTTTCGGGTGTCAGGTGAGTCGGGTATCGGGCGGATCGGGTCAATATCTCGGGTCGGGTCGGGTTTTGCCACCTCTAGCTGGAAGGCCTGAAACCACACCTGAATCTGAAGAAGCTGAAAATATACTGGTACAAAGGTCAGAAGCTCCCAAGCTGGGCAGTGATGGATAATTTGTGTATTTTTCTACCAAATCTCGTCGAGATAAAACTTCTGAAGTGTGGAAACTCCCAGCAACTTCCAGCATTTGGCCAACTGCTTTTCCTCAAACACCTCTGTCTTATAAGTCTGGAAAATGTGGAATACATGGAGAGCAATCTGTGTTGGCTTTCCGCATCACCAGTAAAAACAATATTCTTCCCAACTCTTCAAAAACTTACATTGATTTCTATGGATAATCTCAAAGGATGGTGGAAAGAAGTCGAAGCAGTTAATAAAGATGATCAAAAAGAACTCTCAGTTACAATGATGAAGCAGCATTATCTATTAGGGAAGTCATTTTCAAATCTATCAAAGTTGCAGATACGGACCTGTCCCAACCTGACATCCATGCCACTCAGTCCAAATGTTAGAGAATTGACACTGTTGGATGTCAGTGAACACCTCCTGGTGTTAAAGATGGCAACAAGCGTAAGCTCTGAATTAAGTGTTGCTACTACTTCATCCTCACCCACATATGGATCCTGTGCAAAGTTGAAGTTTTTGTGCATTGACAGTGTTGAGGACCTTATCTCTCTCCCACAAGAGCGCTGCATCATCTTTCTTCCCTAGATATCCAGGATCCTAAGCTGCTGAGTACTTCCAGACTTGGGGAAGTCTTCAAGAGTCTATCTTCTCTCCGTTCGTTGGAATTCGCTTCCTGCCATAATCTAAGATCTTTCTCTGGAGGTTTGGGGCATCTTACTGCACTTAAGAAGTTGGTCATCCGTTGTTGTAACAAGCTTGATTTGACATCAAATGAAGAGGTGGAGAAAGGCATGCTATGGAAAGCCTTTAACAGCCTTCGATCTTTACAGTTTCATAGTGTTGATACACTTGTGGCTATTGCGCGCCAGTGGGCTTCAACACCTAGCAAACATCCGTTCTCTACATATAGAATGCAACAAGGAATTGATGGCACTACCAGAATGGATTAGTTGCATTACATCTCTTGGATATACTGAATTGTATGATTGTCCCAAATTGACGTCTCTACCAGAAGGGTTTTGTGAGCTTACCAGCTTATATGTGCTTCTAATCCATGAATGTCCCGGATTAACAAAAAGATGCAGAGGCCCAACTGGGGAGGATTGGCACAAGATCATGCACATCCCTTACGTAATTGTCAAAAAAACCACCTGGAGTTGATGTACTTTGCATATATGTACAAAATAACTCTACTTACTGATACTATAACTTAGACTTTTGATGATACTGATTGAATTTCTCTGGTTCAAGCTAACTGAGTCTGTGGTCCTTACCTGTCAAATTTTCGAGGCTCCATGTAAAACTTTCCTGCTCCTGACTCAAATCCCTGCAAGAGAAACAGAGCTGCAGCAAAAGCCAATCAGCACTGTACTGTAATGCGACGCTCAAAGACAGCAGCAAGTAATGAATATATAACCATAAAACGACCTCTAATATGACAATACCTACAAATGGAAATGCTCAGATAGTCTGATTAACAAAAGCAGCAGCCAGAAAAAAGCCAAAACATGTGAGTCAAATATTCCATTAACCATTCCAACAAAACAAACAATTCCTCCAAAGGGGGACCAAAATCACCCTGGAAAACAACATGAAGTTAAATTTTTAATCATTTACATGTGCTTAATGACGACTGACGAGTTCCAGCATTTAACTTACCTTTGATGATAATCAATGATGTTTTACTTTTTTTCATTTGGGAGTTGGATTTAGGTATCTCCAGCAACTGGCAATTAATCCTAAGGAGTCAAGCGTATATGCAATTTCTAGTCTTCACCTCAAGTAATATCTGTTAACTTTTGTTGACTTCAGTAAGAATTAACCAAAAGCAGTACAATTGGTAAAAATCAACAAAAGTTCAACAGAAATTAGCAATCACCAATAAATATTAACAAAAATAACATAGAAAAAAATAACCCTAGAAAGAGATTATTCTACCACTAATCAAGCTACATGCAACTTAGAGAGGAGTACATGCAATGTTTTTGACAGCTGAGTGAGCTAACCACATAAACAACAATCAAACAATAAAACCAACCTATGTTACAAATATTGGCTTTAGAACACTTCAACAAAAAATGGCTTTAGACTACCATCATTTTCTCAAGAGTCACTTTACAAAAAATTAATTCAATTGAACTTTTATTTTCTTGGTTGAAGAAACTCACTTCACTTTTTGGACCAAAAAAAAAAATCTCACCCAATAAATTTTCAAGTATATGCAATAATATTCCATTGAATTTTTTTCTTCATTCCTTTTTGAATTTTTTTCTCCATTTAACTCTCCTTGGACTTCCTCTCTTTTATCTTCCTAGAAGTCAACAAGACAACATTGTAAAATGCCTTTCTGCAGAGGGCATAGATCGCTGAAAGATTCTTAAGTGAAATGAAAAGCTATGATGAAAATCTAGGTTTTGCGCAGAGAGAAAAATTAAGTCAATTGTACATGAAGTAGGGGGAAAATACCGCTGCACAAAGTCAGCATTTGGCCAGCTACATTTCTCAAGACGCCTCCGACTTGCGAGTCTGAATGATCAGACTACAGAGGAGCAGTGTACATGAGCTTCCCCCATAACTAGAAGAAGAAAAAATAGAATTCATCCCATCTCTTCATCAACTGGAACCGACATGGATGCGTAAACATGAGGCAAGTTTCTTGTCGCTTGGTGGATTTTCATTTCAACGAGGACCATGAGGCAATGGTTTTGTACAACTGAAACATGTGCCAAGGTTTAAACACAAAGAAACATTGAAAGCTAACTCGAAAAGAGAAATGGAGGGCAGGAGCATGCCAGTACCAAGCAACATATAACTTGAATTCAATCGAATGACATAACTCACAGGCAATGGTCATTTGGTGCTGTGGCAAGATTGATTTGTCACCAAATGAAGAGGGGGAGTATGGCATGTCATGGAAAGGCTTTAAAAGCCTTCGACCTTTGCAATTTCATAGTGTTCGTACTCTTGTGGCTCTCCCCAGTGGACTTCAATATCTCAAAAACCTCCGTTCTCTAGAGATAAGATGGGACGATGGATTCTCTGCTACAAGCTTAGTGAACACGGAATCTTTTCATGTCTAATTTAACAGGCTCCCATGTAAAAGTTCCCTGCTACTGCTTCAATTTTCCTGCAAGAGACACAGAGCGGCAGCTAGATCCAACAAGCACTGTACTTTAATGCAATGCTCAGAGAGTATAGAGCTCAAAGACAGCAGCAAGTAATAAGTTGACCAGTCGATTTTCACCCAAAAAAACTACCTCTACTATGGTAATAACTATGAACTGTAATACTCAGACAGTCTAATTGGCAAAACCAGCAGCCAATTAAAGCAAAAAGATCTGACTCCAATTCCACTAACCAACATCCAACAAAATTAAGTTGCCAATGGAGAAAAGTAGAATGAGAACCTGGCAATATTATGAATTCTCAAAAACAGGAACTTGCAAGAGATTTCCTTACAAATTGCATCAATAAGTTCATTGTGAAGCTGATAATCATGTTTTCATCAGCCCTTTTTGGGTCAAAACCCTCCCTATTTGATCCATTTGTATGAGATTGCCCATATATGCGAACAGAGTTGAAAGAAATCATGAAATAATTAGGATATCAAATCTGCAAGACACCCTTGGTAAGTGCTAATTCAACTTGAATGGGCTCGATGTGCTTAACAACAAATTTCCAGCATTTACGTTACCTCTTTATAAAAATTATCAACTTTTTTTTTCTACATGGTGGTGGATCTGGCTATTTTAACAATTGGCACTATATCCCGTCAAAAAATCAAACTATATGCAACTTAGAGAGAGAGAGAGAGAGATGTTATGCTACCAGTAAAATAAGGCTACATGCTAGAGAGAGAGGGAGAAATTATGCTACCATTAAATCAAGCTATATATGAATTGGAGGGAGCTATATGCTTATTATTTGACAGCAAGTGGCTAACCAAGTTAACAACAATGACCATTAAAAGTTTCAAAACCAGCAATTCTAATGCAACAACTTCAAATTTTAAGAATCTGTGCTTTTATTTTGTTGGTGTTAGGACCTCATTTTACTTAGGAACAAAATGACATACTTTCAAGTATATGCAAAGATATTCCATTGTACTACAATTTCAACTCTTCTTAGATTTTCTCTCATTTCTTTTCTACGACAATTTCAGATGCCTTTTGCAAAAGGTCATAGACGCTGAAATGTGCTTAAGAAGGTAAAAGTACAATGAAATCTAGAGGTCAGGTACCTGTACATGAATTAGGAAAGATATAACAATGCACAAAGTCAGCATTTGGCCAGGCTTTCTTCAAACGACTCTGTCTTGCGGTCTGAATGGTCTAGAATACATAAGAGCGAGGTACAAGAGCTTCCCCCACCAGTAGAAAAAGAATGTTACTCTTCATCCCATTCTTCAACAACTGAAACCAACGTGGACGCAGAAGCTGAAAGGGTGATGGAATCAAGTGGAAGCAGGAGCAGTTACAACCTATAATGGAATTATCTAGAGTACATCAGCAGGAGCCAGGGCATTGACATTCATCGTGGCTGTCATTTCCCAAACTGAGCTTCATCTACAAAACCATGCTAAACAAGCACATATTCTATTACCATACTAACTAACCTATTATCTTCAGCCAGACAAGCTGAGAGTTCCATACTGTTGGAGCCAGATATGAAGGACTTATGACATCATGATGATGCAACAGCCCAAAAGTTTCTTGTCAATTGGTGGATTTCCAATTCAACCAAGATCATGATGTAGTTTTATATGATAACAAAAAAATGTGCTGAGTTTGAAATAAATAGAAACATTGAACTAACTCGCTAAGAGGGATGGAGGGCAGGAGCATGCAAGCAACATATAACTTACAAACAATTGAGAATTACAAAACTTGCAAACACTTTACTAATATTGATTTCTAAAACACAAAGTTTTCTTCATTGAGAAATCCTGAAGATACAATCATTCAAGCAACCATATTTAGACATGAAAGTTTGCCTTCTCTTGATGAACCAAACTATGATATGAGAAATTGCAAGTAGATCTGTAGATGACATGACAAGGAGAAAGAGCTGCAGCTAAAGCAAAGAAAAAGTGTTTCACTAAGTCATCATTGAACAGCACTTCTCTTCCAGGAGTGACATACCCAACATATCATATGCATCCACATTTGCTTGAAATGTTTGCAGTATGTAACAACAGAGCATATCAATCCTGCAAAACCTTTTTGAAGCAAATAATAATTGCATAGGCTTTAAAAGAATTAGGAAAACGGAATAGAAGACCATGAACAATGCCATAAGATAAGCAAGATACCATTCCTGAATTGACCCCATATGTTTTACATAGAATCTTATAATTCGTGCAACTAAGTAATAAGATCAATCTTGGCACAAGACATCCCAGCTCAATCAAAGAAAACATAGCCTATATGCGAAAAACACAACTCATATATACAACAAGAACTACGATTTGCAAGTCGAATGCAGAAATCATTCGAACCTCACTTAAGATGAAGCAGCCTTGATAGCCTTTTGCAATTCATTCTCCACTTCGCTCATCCTATTCGATGACATCTTCGGATCCTTGTGCACATTCTCTTCAACACCGGCACTACCACTGCCCCTTTTGCTCCTCCACCTCTCAAACTCACTAGAACTTTCAGCAGCAGGCAATGTCATTCCCCGCTTCCCCGCAACCTCTCTCTGATCACCTCGACTCCTCCTCGAGGCCGGAACATTTAACTTCATACTCTCCATTACGTGCTTTATCTCCCTATTCTCCCTCTGCAAATCCTCAACTTCTCTCCTCATCCAACTACACATTCCCTTCAAAAGCTCCACATCACCCCTTTTCGCCTCGTCAATTTTTTTCTCCTCCACCTTCTTCACCTCCTCAACCCTCTCCAACGAAATCTTATTCACCACCAGCACCGGCAACTGCGTTTTCGACCCCACCCCGCCATTCTCAGCCGGAAAATCCACACCCCACCTGAAATTAACCACTGCCCGGTTCGTCACCGGCATGGACGTCCTCGCCGCAACGAAAATCCCCGACAAAAACCCACTACGAGCCGACTCCCTCTTCAAATCCCTCCAACTCAACCCCTTCTCCGGCCCACCCGACCCATGACCCAACCCATTCACAATCCCAAAATCCGGCACCGACCCATTTGCCAAATCCCCATTTTGTGGCAACCCATCAACCCGAATCGCCCCACCATCAGTCGAAGAAACCGATTTGAAGAGAGAGAAATTCCCAAACTGGGGCTTCACTTGGAGAGAGAAAGTGGGGCATAGCGAATTCAAATTAGGGTTCGATGACGACGACGACGACGAAAACAGATTGAAGTTGGCAGTGAATGTGAGAGGGGAATTGTGGGGAGACCCGAAAAGGCCGATGCCGGATTTGAGAGTGACAGCAAATGGGTAGTTTGAGGGGAGAGTGGGGTGGTAGGAGAGAGAAAGAGAAGGGCCGGTGGAGAAGTTGGAGCGGAGAGAGAAAGCGAGGTCGGAGGAGTCGCCGGCGACGACGCCGGAGAGGAAAGGGAAACCGAGGATCGTGACTGGGATTTTGGCTCGTAAGAGTGGGTTTTGGTGTTGGGTTTCTTCTCGGAATTTTAATGATAGCTTCATGGTTTTGGTTTTTCTCGCTCTGTGATTGATCGTTGGTTTCCTTTTTGGTTGTTGTTCGAGTGTTATCTGTTGAAGGATTTGTTACATGGTGTTTTTCTACCGGGTAATTTTGGGACCAGGAGTTTTGCAACGGACTTGGATATATCACGAATGGGATACGACGTCGTTTCTTGTTTTTTTTTTTTTTTTTTTTTCCTTTTTTTCCTTTTCTGACCTTGTCTACACGCTTTTAGCTAGTCAGACCTTAGGTTGGGCTTGGGCTAGGCCCAGAGTTTAGAAGAGGGTAAGTAGTCTGAACATTGGGACTTCAGTCAAAGCTCATTTATTACTAATAAACAAGTCGGGCACGAGCAAGTTTTTCGAGATCATTTAATAACTTAATTAGGGTTGTGCTCTGCTTGTTTATATTCACCAACAGTTTGTTTAAAACTCGTTTATGAGCTCGATTAAGTTCGATCAAAACCCGTTTACAGCTTGTCTACACAATAATATCAGTAATTTTAATCAATCAATTTTAAAATTCATTATTGTTAAGCTCGACTCGTTTACCGACTCGAGTTTGACTCGTTTAGAGTTTGAAAAAGTTATCAAACTCGAGCTCGTTCGATAAGTACTCCAGCCGAGCTCGAACAAGGTTCGGCTTGACTCGGCTAAGCTGGTTTACAGCCCTAATAGACAATGTAAACCTTATAAAGTGTGGACTAAACTTCCCATATTGTACTTATACTTGTTTACTTTTATAATAAGAATGATAGAGAAATGATCGGAAAAATGTGACATTGACATACTATTTAATGGAAGACATGAGTTTAAGGGCGAAGCCCGAGTAGTGAGGTGGGGGCAAATGACACCAACTAAATTTGGACTAGTTTTAGAAAAGAGAGAAAAAGGTCCATGGAGCTCCAACGATTGGGCCTTTAAGCTCTCATTCTCTTTCTTTCCATTTTCCTTCACCGTCATTCTCCAAAGTAGGATGTATGACCCTTTTGTGGAGGATCTATGAATAATGTGCATGCGTTAAAAATTGCAAGTTATGTCGAATATGCACTATTGGTATGTCAATAGTTGTTTTCTTTAAAATTAAACCCAATCTAAATGTAATCAACATTTTGCATTTAATAATCAAAAAGAAATACTATTGAAAATTGAAGCGATGAAATTTTTACCAAATTAACCAAGTGACGCCCTATAAATCAATACATGAGCTCAGTCCAATTGTAGCGTTCATTCCTTGGCCGATTTAAGGCCCTCGGGAGTACATCTAATATTTAGGAACCTTGAATGATTTTCACACAACCCCTTGCATTCCAAAGCAACAATAGTGTTAAGTATGACTAATCACGCTCTAGTGCCTCCTATTTATTGTACCCTTTAAATGTCTTGCTTCGCCATACATACGATCGTCATTGCTCATTGGCTATAAAAAATTCCTTATTCTTATGCATTATGAATTCAACCTGATTAACATAGATGATATTTACTAGAGTATCCTTGTTAGAATAAAGGTTGTTGTGCCATCTCCAAATCTACTACAAGGATTACAAACTGATTGGTCAACCCTATTCCCTATCAAAATTGGACAATTCACCTTATTTAAATCCTATAAGACACTGGTATTACAAATGTTCTACGGATTGCATGAAGTGTGAAAGTATTCAATCCCATTGTAGGATATTATATATAATAGAATTGCTAAATACAAATCTATCTAAAAGTAACAAACACAAATTATTTTTCCTAATATACCCTAACACTTTCACCGTCTTTTTCTTTCAACATTCATATTTGATACCATAACTGATGAGTATATGATTTGACATAAGTTGCCATAAAAATAAGTTAATGAATATATCAGAATGTTCAGCTTATACTAAGATTGTTTGAACGATAGGTTAACAACAGATTGAATTTGACCCTGAAATCATAGGAGTAATATTTAGAGGGGGTGATCTATCTTCAATTCTCTTCTCTATACCGTGGCGAAGGCTTGTCCCCAACCTCCAAATCAACCCGTCTTATCACCCTCACTATCTATTTCCTCATCCTTTATCACTTACACTCAACAGCTTCTTTATGCACTTACACCGATCATCATTTCATCAATTGAAACTCCACATCTCCGTCCACCATCAATGCCGATAATCACAAATTCACCACAAATGGATCGTCCTTGTTTGACTCGGTTCTCCTCTCTCCATAAATGATCTTATTAGCAAACTCCAACCATTCCGGACTTTCATTTTTATTTTTTATTTTTTTAAAAAAAGACCTTCTGATTTGATTATTACAATATTCTTGTGGTGGTCAAAGTTGGAGGCTTATGATCCCTTTTCAGGTTGCCCTAATATTGGAATCTATTCCTATTTCCTCCTAGTAGAAAAACACGTGATAATGGTGATGATGAGTATCAGGTGGACGAAAGCAGGTCACCCACACTCTTCCCCTCTAACTACCTACACAAAACTTGCAGATTTTCCTTCATTTATATTACCCTCAAAATAAGAAAACACAAAGAAAATGAAAAAATCTTGCAAGACCCGGACAAGATCCATCCCGATACCAACTGTCGTCACTTCAATTTTCTTAACTAAACTCAACGATCCTCCCTCTCAGCCTCGTAATTAACTCCCACTAATATAAATATTACCCCCTAAAATCTCTCTCTCTCTCAAAACCCCTCTTTTCCACTCTCTCTCTCTCTCTCTCTTCCTAATTAGCTCCGCCACCATCACATTTCAATCTCTCTCTCTCTCTCTCTCTTCTCTTTCTCTCTCTGAGTTTCAGTGAAGCAACAATGGCGACGATGAATCTCTCGACGCAAA
Organism: Mesembryanthemum crystallinum; assembly: GCA_030267885.1. NCBI lineage: Eukaryota > Viridiplantae > Streptophyta > Magnoliopsida > Caryophyllales > Aizoaceae > Mesembryanthemum > Mesembryanthemum crystallinum. Next base: position 4,902 of record BSSO01004357.1, on the reverse strand, counting down.
TGCAAATGGCGATGTTGAAATCCGACGGCTCTAAGGTCGTCTCGGATCGTCTTTCTTCGGCGAGGAATTTGAACGAGCTGTTCTTCAATGGCGGAAGTTGCATTGCTAGTACTAGAAGTACGAAACGATGCGTTTCGAAGGAGGCGTTCGTGGTTCGATCTGTTAAGATCACTGAGCCTAGCCAGAGTCAGACTCAGGGCGCTAATTTGACCTCCACTAACGGCTCTATTCCTCCTGTGAGCAACCTTCCTGTTTCTCTTAATTTGCATATGTTTAGTTATTTGTTAAATTTTTCATTTTGGTGAACAATATATGGAGAATGTTTAGATTGAATATTTGTTGAAATTGATACATGTTCTGCGTCTTATTAAGTTTGTGTTGACAAATGACAGATATGGTCGTTTTTTTTGGTTATAAATGTTTTATTTTTGGTATAATGTTTAATGCTTTTGCCATTATCGGACATTTTGATACAGCTAGGGCAGAAACATATGGTAGTATAAGAAAGGGGCTCTTAGTGCAGTACTATCTCTAATCCATACATTTCTGCATCGTTGGTCGACTTCTTGATTTGAGGCGGTTTTTCTCATACCAATTACCATCCACTCCCCTTCAATATTAGTTGTGACATGGTGTCAGCCTCTCAGAATTGAAGATTTGTTGTATTTTTTGTCCAGAACACCTTTTGATAACTATGCATCTACTAGCTGTCTAAGAGTAAGAGTGAGTGAGGGTAAAAAAATAATATCTTCCCTAAAATAATAAGTACTGAATATCAAACATACAACGTAAATGCGTAATTCAGTACTTATTATTTTAGGGAAGATATTATTTTTTTGGTCACAAATTGAATTAGTAAACTGTTATTACTACTTCCAGATGGATGCAATAAATTGCTCCTTATGTCACAAATTAAAACATAAGTGTATCACTTTAAGTGTCCATTTTGGGATTTCCAGAGTTTCTTGGAAAAACTGCAAAATGGAGTAGAGGATTCAAGGACTTCATTCAATCCTAAGTGTGTGAAGTAACACCCAGCTACGGTTGTTGTTCACATTTATTTCTCCACTGTGACACAGCGTGATTTCTCTAGTCTGGTGCAAGCTCGTCAGTGTGAAGGGGGAGAATTGGGTTTGTCTGCCCACTGTTATGGAGTTTCTGCAAACCCGATTTTGAGGGATTTGGGAGGGATACAGAGAAAAGAGTTCTTGGCGCAATGCTGTCTTTGCTACCCTATGGTGCCTATGGTCAGAACGGAATGCCAGAGTTTTCTTAAGGAGCAGGACTTGTCCCCTGATCTAGTTTGGGAGAGAGTGACTTACTTGGCTTCTTTGTGGGCTTGGGTTGGGGGGAGCTTTTAGGGGTTACTTGATTTATGATAGATTGATGTCCAGAGAAACTGGACTATTCTATAACTGTATCCTTTGAGAGGATATCTTGTCCTCTTTTTTTCTTTAATACAATTTTCTTTATCTTAAGACAAAAAGTTGGTTTCTGTTTTGCCTTAATGCAAATGACAAGCTGTTTATTCAGTTTAATCTTAAACGCTACAGTAGCACTCTCTACTGCCAACTTGTACTTTCTGTCATTTCTGATTTCTGCCTTTGGCTCCAACTCATACTTGCATTGTTAACCTGGCACCAGGAACTATGTTGGAGTTTGTAGAATTATGCTTGAGCTTTGGCTTTGTAGACAACTTTATATCCCTTTTACAGCTTTGATCTTTTCTCCATTATTTCTTTGAATTTTACAAATTTGGTTACTTCAAGTTAAACTCAGTTTGCGGGTTTCAAACCATATCTTCTGCAGGCTCCTTTTGAGTTGCAGGCAAGTAATTATCTTCTGAATCAATCAAAGTCCAACTCGAATTGTCCGCGCAAAACAAAAATAGTGTGTACAATTGGTCCTCCTACAAGCACTCGTGAAATGATATGGAAACTAGCAGAAGAGGGAATGAATGTGGCACGTTTGAATATGTCGCATGGTGATCATGCATCACATAAGAAGACCATTGACCTGGTTAATGAGTACAATGCTCAGTTTGATGACAAGGTTATCGCTATAATGCTGGATACCAAGGTAAATCTTGAGCTCTCTGTTTTGTCACTGAATCATTGTGCTAAATATTTCTCTTACTGTTTCTTTTTTCTCCTTTCTTTTTCATTTTCAAACCATAATTGCTATTCTTATGAGCTTATTGTGTGAATAAATCCAATTTAGCAATTGTTTACTTAGACTACCCAAATTTGAAGATTGTTCTTGTTGGCTGTGTTTATGGTCTACCCTTTGTAAAGTTCCTATGTTATCGTAAGATTTATCACCATCAATAACCATGCATTTGGACTAGCAAATACTGGAACCTATCATATACAGTAGCTTATGAATCTGGAGTGCATCTATTTGCAGTCTATAGAAGGAAAATAGTTGAGGTAGTCTAACTTAGAATTACCATTGCTTTCCATGAAAACACCCAAATATATTTTTCTTGCATAATATTTTCCTGTGCTTTGAAAGATGGAATGTCTGGTTTACTGGAGCAAAGCAGATTTTAACCATGTTCTCATCTAAAAAAAAGTAGACTTTAACCATGAGTATGCAACTTCCCTCAGTTTGTGCACTCCTCAGCTTTGTGCTTTGTAGCGATCAGCCAATTGGTTTGGATGTTGATGAGGTTGTAACATCTGGTGTTCTGCTCTTTCAAGCTGGAGCTCTTTAGTCATAAGAACATTCAAAATCTTATTAGGTTCGGAATTGTTTCTTCACTGAATCAGATTTTTTGGTCGTTAAATTGCAAATATGGGTTATTAAGTTTTCTCATGTTCTCATATTACTTGTATTCTCACCTAATTTCAACCCATGTGTATACTGTGGACTCCTGTAGTAACAGCAATTTCTTGGTTACTATAAGTCTATAACTGCCTGGCAATATGAGAGTATGAATTCATCCATTTCTTTTTGTAATTCATGAGAACCTATTTCTATTTTCTGATCTTACAATGATACTTGTTATGTGTGACTTGAAAGCCATTGCATCGGTTTTATTGTAGGGGCCTGAGGTTAGAAGTGGAGATGTACCTAAACCTATCTTACTCGAGGAGGGACAAGAGTTCAACTTTACTATCCAAAGAGGAGTAAGCACACACGATACTGTCAGTGTTAATTATGATGACTTTGTGAACGATGTGGAGGCTGGTGACATGCTTCTGGTTGATGGTAAGTAGTAGCCGCGTAATACTAAATAATGCTAAAAAGGTGTGATACTTTGCTTCTGACCACCCGAACAAAATAAAAAACTACATTTTATGAATAGACCAAAGGCAAAGGTCTTGCTGATACCTATCATATGATTATTTGTTGAGAAATCAATCCCTTATCTTCTCGGTGTTTGTTTCTGTGTTTTTGATTCAATTGTTCACCCCAAGAAATGAGGCTGCCAGCTACAGCTTAAATTTGGGTTCAACCTTTTCTTAATGAGCTTTTAGTTGTGTCTAAAATCCTTGGGGGCAATGGGATTTGGGAATGGAAAAAGGCACAAAGCTGGGCATTTTTAGAAATTTCAGTTTGCGACGCAACTTTGGGATGTCGAAGTTAAAGACAAGTCCATTGGCTTTATAAAGAACCTCTCCATTATGATATTAGTAATTTTGAATTTTGAATTAAGTTTAATTGTATGAAGTTTCCTACATGTCGTATTGTAATTTCAAATCTTTGACCTGTTTATAAGATCTTAAACTGCATCAGATATATGTAGGAAAAGTTTTGTGTCTACATTTTGTATCTGACTCTGAAGCATCTTATGGAATTGTCCTGTCCGTGATTGATAACCTGGGCCCTGGAGATTAAATTCTGTTGCATAGTCTGGAAGGAGGCTAGAGAATGAATGGCATCTTCTATATACCTGATGGTTCTATCATTCTATGTATAGACTGAGAGTTCCCTACAATTCTTAGCCTAGTGAATGATGTCTTCATTTATGGAATGAGTCGCCTTTATGGCTTGAGTTAAGTGTCCCTCAAAACTGCTTCTTTTCATGTAGGTGGAATTTTATCACTGACTGTGATATCCAAGACAAAAGATACTGTAAAATGCAAGGTCATTGATGGCGGAGAACTCAACTCTAGGCGACATTTGAATGTCCGTGGTAAAAGCGCAACTCTGCCATCAATAACAGGTTTGCTCTTTCTCTTATATCTCATTCCTGTTTATTTATTTTTTATTAATCATAATTTCACTGACTGTACATTGCATCAAGTCATGTGTAACAACTATGTCTCTGCTCGTCATATCTGCAGAAAAAGACTGGGATGACATCAAGTTTGGAGTTGACAACCAAGTGGACTCCTATGCTGTTTCTTTTGTGAAAGATGCCAAAGTTGTCCATGAATTGAAAAATTATCTAAAAAGTAATGCTGATCTTCTTGTTTTTTTCTACGATGTAAACTTTCTTTTGCTACAATCAGTTTATGCTAATTATATTTTGTTTGTTAATAGGCTGTAATGCAGACATTGATGTCATCGTGAAGATTGAAAGTGCAGATTCCATTCCAAACCTTCACTCAATAATTTCGGCGTCAGATGGGGTTAGTTATTTTTATGCTGTTCTTACCCTTCCTTTTTTAATTGTTTGTTTGGCCACATTATATAACAGTAATGATTTAGTGGAGGGCTGAAGATACCTTCTTCACTAATTGTTGAGTGGGCTGTAGATACCTTCTTCACTGATTGTTGAGTGGAATTTGCATAATGCATTATGCATTTTTACTGAAATGGGTGTTGGTATTTGAGAGATTGTCCACATAAGATACTAGCTTTTTGAGCTAGCTTGTTTGACTATTTGACAATCTGAAAAAACAATAAAGCTTGTTTGGTAACCAGCTTGTTAGATGGCTTTTTGGACCCAAA
>BSSO01004356.1:0-14701 GCA_030267885.1 Mesembryanthemum crystallinum | reverse complement strand
CTTTCTCATTAAGCTCACTATCAATCTCTTGTATATCATGCAAGGTCATCACACGCTTGGTAGGGCATTCAGCTTGAAAGTGACCATACCCTTGACACTTGAAACGCTTCTTCCTATTTCTGTCCTTGTTCTTCTCGGATTCTTCTTGGGTTATCTTTTCTTTTCCCTTGTCAATAGGCTTCTTAGTATCACCTTCAGTCTTGGAACTAGAAGAACTAGAACCAGGTTTGTAAAAGGTTATTCCTTTCACAAATAGTTTTGAATTTGCCTTCTTGTTCCGAACCTGTTTCTCTACCTTTAGTGCCAACTTGCACAATTTTTCAAAGGAGAAGAACGGTTGGAGTTCCACCTTCTTAGCAATAGTGGAATTCAAACTTCCCAAAAATCTTGCCATCTTTTGCTCTTGGCGTTCTTATAAATCACACACCATAGCCAATCTCTCAAACTCATGCAAGTTCTCCTCCACAGAACTAGATCCTTGTTTCAGAGTTGTTACATTCACATATGAATCTTGCAAATAATCATTGGGCAAGAACTGTTTCTTTGAGTTGTTTCTTCAGCTTCTCCCAGGAATTGATCTTGTCCTTCCCTTCACGTCTCCTTTGTGCTTGCAAGTTATCATACCATAAAGAAGCAAACTTTGTAAATTTTAAAGTTGCTACCTTGAATTTCTTGCGATCAACATACTCCTTGTACTTGAACACACGCTCGGCCTTCCTCAACCAATCTAACAACACCTCCGAACCAAAACTCCCAACAAAGTCAAGAATATCAATCTTGAGATTCTTGTCCTCATCTCGTGCATGTTGCCTAGGAGGTGCGCTGCCTCCATCTTTTTCACCGCTTCCATTGTCTGAGCCTTCATGTTGCCTGTTCATAGGATTTCTCCTTGGTAAGGCATTGTGTACCATGGTCTCCAAATTAGCAACCACATCAGCGAGTGCTGCAATCTACCTCTCCATATGCTCTTGTTTGTTTGTTGCGTCATTCACCATGTTAACTCAATTCACTCGATCAGGAACCTATGCTCTCACTCTGATGCGTCTTTTAAACGCTATTGAAGAATTCGAGTGAATTATCAAACCAAGATTCAATCTTTAACAGCAGCGGACTATTAGAATAAATAAAAGAACTTATTTTTGGGGTTTTTGTGTTTAAAGAAATGAAAGAACAAAATAATAACTCACGAAACAGATCGAGTAACAGGATAAACAGGATCACCACTCAATTCCTTAAAGGCTGAGCCACCAAGAACGAGATAAAGATCTCAAGAAACTTCACCAACCAGCAGGTATAAAGATGTAAAACAAATTCAATTGGCTGAATTCTCAATTCTCATTCAATTATCAAAACACACGTCTCAATTGATTACGTTCAAACCATATTTATAGGAAAATAACTAGAATAAGAATCCTACTAGGATTAGGAAACTTCCTAATATTTATTCCCTACTATAATTGAAATTAAAAGACTCCTAAATTAACTAGGAAAGTTGTAAAAGACTCCTCAAAAATATGGAAAGAAACGAACTCTTAATGCAATTAAGAAACAACGCTATTTAGTAAAATTTTGCCTTGGCGTCCAAGTTTTCTCCCAAACGTGTTTCTTCCACTTTCCAAAAAATATCCCAACTTCCAAATCAGTACATTGACACCATAATCATGTGCTAACCAAGATTTCCCATCAATATCTTGCACGTTAATATTGAGTAAATCGTAGCCTGGAACTGTGCCTGTTCCCTGCGTCTGTTTTCTCAGCCTGTTTAGCTCTATTCTGCCTAGCTGCTTCTTGGCGGGTTGTTACTCTTCTTGCTCCCGCATCACCCACCTTTGTTTTCAAAAATCAAACTTCCTTCATTTTCCTTCTTCTTTTCCCTTGAGTCATGTGCTGAAACCTTTCCTCATCCAGGATAGGGGGCCGAAGGCGGAATCAAGGTCCTAGGTTGTACAAGGATAGTGCGTTAAAGGTCAGATCTAGGACCTCTGTCATCTCCTATTGATCTCTCTTGGTCAGAAGACACCATCTCCACATCAGCAATGGCACCCGAAAGCTCCGAAGCTACCCTTGACTGCATAGTCGAGGAACTCCAAAGCATCAGCCTTCGCTTCAACCAAGTCAAAAATCGGGATGGCATACCGCCACCCGAAAGTGAGGAAGTAAGACTTCTCAATTCCACGCAGGCCCAAGAAAGTGATGGCTAAGACTGACATCTTCGATGACTTCATCGTTAACAATGAGGGCGTGTCGCCCAACATCTAAGGCACCCTCCCAAGCAAGTTCTCCAAGCCCGAGGTGATGCGGGAGCATCTGGAACAATTAGAGTAATAGGGCGTGGAACAACTCCCGTGGGGTGACAAGTTTCTTGAGTTACATGGACAACAAGGAGAGCGATGAGCTGGCAGCTGTACACGTGCACTTGGGCTGAATTTTAGTTGAGTTATGAGTGTTTTATTTTGTTTCCTTATATTATAGGATGTAATTAGATTATAATAAATTCAAATTTTGGTAAGTTTTCTAAAGCCATTAAGGCTCTTATGTTAGTTTACTAATTAAAGTAGGAGATCTTTTTATTATCTTTTATTTTCAGATGTTTAGTATGTGCTTCTAGAGAATTTTATGTACTATATGAGCACGTTTAGGTGTTATTTTCAGATGTGTGATTGAGGAATAAAATTTCATCTTTTCTTGAAATTAGTGATTGATTTAAAACATGTTAGTTTTAGTGATTGGCTAACACCCTTCGATTTATCGAATGAGTTCAAACCCTAAGTTTTAGTGATTGGCTAAGACCCCTAGTTCTTGTTGAATTAAATTTGAGTGATTCGTTTAATTCACAAGCCCCTATCCCTTTTATTTTCGTTTCATTCATATATCCACAAAAAACCTCGGAATAAACTGTTACCCACCTTGTTACCCTTCCGCATACGCATCAAGTGGTATCAGAGCATAGCTTTGGAAAATCTTTAAATTCCAAACGATTCTAGTGTGGCAGATCTGATTTTTAATCATGCTTGGAGAAGAGAGTGATGTAATGGATCAACAAGAGCAACGATTCAGCAACAACTTGATTACCAAGACCAGAGTCTTCAGGAGCATAAACATAACATGGAGAGCATAGTGCATAAAGTGGTTAGCGAACGTGACGATGAGGCATCTAACGGTCCTAGGCTGGGAGGTCCGCGAGTTTCTATGAGAATTTGATGAAGATAAGGGTCTCAAATTTGATATCTCAGAATTTGATGGCAGCATGGATCCAAAAGATTTCATGGATTGGTTGAGAACCACGGAAGCCTTGTTCGAATATAAGGAGTTTGATGATAGAAAGAAGTTCAAATTGCTGCTTTGAAACTCACCAAGTTTGCTGGAATTTGGTTTGCAAACTTGAAGAGTTCCCTGAGAAGCAAGGGTAAGCCAATAATCTAATCTTGGGACAAGCTGAAGAAACACATGAAGAGAAAGTTTGTTCTCCAAGATTATGAGCAAGCTAATTATATTCGCATGACCACTCTCAAACAAAATAATTTGAGTGTAGAGGAGTACATGCAGGAGTTTGGGAGGCTGGCTTTGTTGTGTGACATTCAAGAACGGGAGGAACAACGCATTGCTCGACTCATTGGCGGGTTGAACACACACCTAGTCGAGAAAGTTGAAGTGGGTAACTACCAAACTTTTGAGGATGTGTGCAATTTGTCTCTCAAATTCGAGAAGCAGATCAAGAAACCAGTAAGTAAGACTACGGTGAATGGGTACATGGGCTTCAAGGAGAACTTAGAGGTGAAACCAAGTGGTAACATGAGTTCCCATGTGAGTTCCCAGGTGAGTTCCCAACCTGTTACTCATCTTGTTACTAACGCAAAGAAGGAAGAGGTTGCAGGAGATAAAGGTAAGGGTGCTGATCTGAGCCAACTGAGATGTTTTCATTGTCAAAAATATGGTCACTATGTTTTTGAGTGCGTTAACAAGAGAGCCATGACACTCCAAGAGTTCGAGAATGCAGAGCGTGAGTTCGTGGAAGATGATGATGAACCAATAGATCTGTGGGGCCAGTCATCACTAGGACAATAGATCTTGACAATAAAGACCCTCGACGGGTTAAGGTTTTACAAATGGTATGAAAGCAAGCATGCAACTGCAAACTGAGCTTGTGATCAATAGAGCCCTAGTTAGCTGCCTAGCATGGGTAGATTTTGAGGCTAGATGAGTGACGAGTGCATGTGTAATGAGGCTGTGGCTTTCATTATGTGGGGCAAGGGGACAACTATAATAGCACAAGGATTTCTTTGTTTGTTATGGTCTTAATTGATTGATAGTGAAGACATGTGGTGCATGTTGGGTAACTTGTGGTGTTGTGAGGTTAGTTTCACTTAGAAAAACAAATCTTGATAGCACTAGCAATCCGTGAATGGCTTTGGTTAGAAAAATGTTCAAATGACATGAATAATTGAAAGTCATTGATGGATATTATTTTTTTTCTTAACCTAGTAATTTATTAATATGCAAACTTGGTTTTAAATAATCCAAACTATCTAGAAAACAATTTGAACTTCACTATTTGTGCGTAATAATCTAAACTATCATTTTGGTTGCAACACATGCACCAGCCTTTACGACATAAGCCTTTGCATATCAAAATTCTCATAATGAATGAGGTTGGTCACATTGATTCAATCGATTATACCTTCGTTAGGAGTTATACTTGAGGATTATCAAAGCAAATAACTAACCGGAAGATTAACGCTGTTAAGGCTGCTCCATGCATTGCAATCAAAGTGAAAGTTCAGATTATTACGTACCAATAGTGAAGTTGGGATTATTTTCTACAATATGGAGATAGTTTGGATTATTTATAAGGATATTTTGCGTGGAACCCCCTTATATACATGGTTTTTTGCGATGTCCCCCCTTATAAAATGTTTTTGGTGGGGAACCACCTTTTAAACAATTTCCGTCCTGTTAGTCCCCCCTTACTCTCTTTTCCGGCCAAAAAATGGTGTTTTTTCCCCATTTTGCCCCTCATGTGTGTTTTTTTAACCTATTTTCTTTCTATTTTCATATTTCCTTTTCCTTTATATTTTTCACCAAAAAATCATTTCCCCCTCTTATAATTTATGGTCTTTGTGAAGATTAAAGAGGGGAAAAGATTTTTTGGGGAAAAATATAAAGGAAATGAAAAGGAAATGTGAAAATAGATAGAAAATAGCTTAAAAAACACATGTGAGGGGCAAAACGGGGATAAAACACCATTTTTTGGCCGGAAAAGAGAGTAAGCGGGAACTAAAAGGACGGAAATTTTTTAAAAGGTGGTTCCCCACGAAAAACATTTTATAAGGGGGAACTTCACAAAAAACCCTATATATAAGGGGGTTCTCCGCAAAAAATCCTATTTATAATATTTCACAAATAAAGATTGTTAAAACAGGTTGAACTGGTTAGATGGGTAACCCAAACTTGAACCCGATAAACTGGCACATTCAGTACCTACCAAACTACCATGTCTGAAACATCTACTAGCATATTTGCTGCACACCCCTCCCCCGCTTTTCCCACCTTGCAGTGATCTACTCTTATTTACAATCCTTTTCCTTTGCCAAAGCACAGTTTCATCACCGTGCATTTCTCATTTCTCATGTTCACAAATACTCTTCACATGACCTTTCTTCACTTAAGTTTCCAGGAGACTCGTGCTCCGGTATGGTCTTCGAGTTACAGACTCCAAGTGGTCTCAGGCCACCCGATGAGTTAAGAAAAACGCTCAGGCCATCCAATGAGTTCAGGAAAACGCCCTTAAATGTTCATAACTACACCATTCTCATATCTGCTACGGATCATCTTTGAATTGAAAGGAATTTCAGTCTCTTTACTAACAAAAGCAGAGCTGCAAATATCCCGGTGAAACTGGCCACACAAGAAAATTCATAACAGAGGAGCTTTGCAGGATTAATTGCAAAATTCTTGTAAATTTCATCCCTAGAACTTCGTCATTTTAACCGAGTCTCTCAGATTTCTAGTTGTAATAGAATGTAGCTGCAAATCATTATTTCCATCCCACAATCCTTCTCAGATGATGATGGCTGGGGAATGAGGCCAAGATGCACAAGTTATACTATCTCCCTTGGTGTTTCATTTTGGTTTCGAGTGTTTAATACAGATTATTACTGTNCAACCATCCTAAAAAAGAAAAGATGTTCCAAAATGGTTACCAACCAATAACAATTACAAAGTCCCGAAATTAAACAAAAATCTCAACACTAAAGTTGGCAACCGTCTGTTAAAAAGAAATGAGGGGAAAAAAAAAAAGCTGGCAACCGATTTTGTGATGTGCTATTTCATATGACGTCACTCTACATCCGAACATTTGCTAGAGCTGCTTCTATATCTGCACGAGCATGCATAAAAATTGCAAATTAGTAAGGCCGAGTACATGTAAGGAAATAAGAAAAAGTTGATAATTAGATCATACATGTACAGGTTGTACAAACTGGAAAATGGCTGGGCACTCCGCCTTGCCAAAAACACTAATACGGAGGAATATGGTTGTTATACGTTTGAATTCGGTGGTACATCATCCTTCCAACCTTTTGAAAGTAAATCGTAGTTGATTGATGCAAGTTGAGATAAATTCTGGACAAGACAGCAGACGGTCAAAAAAGAAGAAAGAAAATCAGTTAGAAACAGTGAATTTAACTTGGGATATATAGAAGAAGTGATGGCTACCAACAGGAAATACACAACCAGACAGTTCAGCAATTGATGCAGGAACACAAGTAATGTTATTGCCTAAAATCAAATTCATACATTAAGGATGCAAAAGCACCCCCTGCCCAAGTTCTAGGGAAGAAAATATATAAGATTTTCAGTAACACCCTACCCTAGTAGATTTGGTAAAAGTTACCAACCCACCACCTAAGTGTAACTGTGAAACCCAACATCCAAACCAACCTCACTTTGACTTTTTGTTGAAATATGTTTACCAGCACTTGAAACAAACCAACACAAACTGACCGAGCTTGATTTTGCCGCATCCCAAGTCAACATTTTAAAAAGAAATTCTTGATGGTTGAGTAAAATGTGACCCAACTCGTACCAAGCTTACCCATTTTGCCCCCGCAAAGGATGGCCTGAACTCCAAAGCTGACATGACTGAATTTGTTCCCTCCTTAAATGGGTTACAAGTTAGAAATTACACCCAACCCAGAACTGCAGAGAGGGATGACGGTGGCATCGGAAGGCAAAGACCTATTTTGCCAGACAATTGATAAGAGTAATTAGGTCAATGCCTAAGTGCAGACAATTTCAAGAGGCAAGTATCGATAAGTACTGCTCTTGGGCTACTGATGAATATGTCTATTCACCTCCCAAAATTATGCCATTTTATTATTCAAAAAGGTACTCAAAATCCCCCCCTCCAAATTCCTATAGAATTGGTTGAGCAGTGTTCCTTCCATGTTTTTCATTCTTTTCTTTCACCCATCTATGTGTGCGTGTGTGTGGTTTGGGGAGCAGGTTGCCAGATGCCTCCTATGCAGGGTACAACCTTCCCATTGGAACCAAAAAAAAAAAAAAANAAAAAAAGTTTAACACAAGATCAGGAATGAATCTGGGAAAAGGGTAGGCATGTACTAGATCAATTTATAAGCTGATAGCAATCAGAGTTTATACAGATTTTTCCTTTCAACCTACAGCACATGATCCAACAGCATCTCCATTGCACTAGATCAGAGATTAGTTTGACCTTAACAGACAAAGTTAATATAGGCAAGCTGGTTAGACTGATGCTACTCTTTATTTCCAAACCAAATTGTCCAAGCGTTTGACTCCATTTTTATAGCCCACCCACAAGAAGTTATTATCTAAGGCACCAGGAAACAGAGGATAATTTTCGACAAGAAACATGTACAAATCCGTTGAGGAAAGGGGGAGGGGGATTAGCATGCCTCTCTCTCTGTCCCCCTTACTGATGGAGGACTACTGAATGCTGAACACAAACTAAATATTTTGCAGTATATGAATATGTCAAAATATTCGAAAATATTGAAAAAGCGAAAGGCTGACCTACTTCTAAGTAGACAAAGTACCTTGAATGAGAAATTACTGAAGGAGTAATTAACAGCAGACCCAGATTCAAACTCAGCCAGTCCACCACATTCATCTCCCTAATGACAATCACAACCTCTGACGCGTCAAGAATGTTGACATAATGGAAGTAAAGAATTTGTAAGGAATAACAAGTATACACACAAAAGGTAAATCAACAAGTCATACCAACTCATCTTGTTTATTGCTTAGACAGCCACTACTGCCGCTGGCAGTGCCATCATCACTGGAATCCTCAAATTCACTAGCCGCATTACCATGGTCATCTGAATGATTCCAAGAGTATCGACTAGTAAAGTAACTGGTATCATAGGCACTCTCTGAAGCAGGAACAAATGCTGCCTGTAAGTTACAAGGGTCAGAAATGAGTATTGCCACTGGATACATTTCTAGTGACAGGAAAGTGCTAGAAAATTAGTGTAATAGTTGCACCTTCTGCCTAGCCAGTGTATCCCAATTAATGTCTCTGAAGAAAGGATGCGCCTTCACCTGATTTGGTATTTTATTTGGATCAAGGGTCAGGTCACAGGCAATTGGAAATTTGGAATGGATGATACTCAAAATGTATTAAAAAAAATGCAGTATCACCTCTGATGCGCCTCTAGCTCCAAGTCTCTGATCAGGATCTTCAGTCAGTAATCTGGAAATTTTACACCATTGTAAGTCATTATTAGTGGGCAACATCAGGGTAGTTCAATGCCTGTGTGGGTGCCTATGGATATGGATTTGGGTGAAACCCTTAAACAAATACAAAAGCAACTTCATCTTAAAGGTTGGGCTACTTAGAATCAAAAGCCTGCTAGGACGCTAGAGGAGAGAGATTATCCCCCAAGATCACATCCGAATGTTATGGCAACTCCTGAAGGATGTCATGACGAACAAGCAACCTTCAGAATGAAGAGAGTCAGCACCATATATATACAGCAACGTCTCTTTCTTCCATTTGAATGTAGGAATAATTGGTGATTAGAAAGCATATTCGTAGCTAGGCATCTACCAAATTTGTTCCTTTAAATTCAAAAGGTTAATCTGACAAAAGTTTATGCCCTCGAATTTCTAATGTAATTCCTCCAAGCATACGTCCATCACCCCAGGACTTTTCTTATGCTCTTGTTGCGCATTTCTCTATCGTAACAATTTTCTAACAGCACAAATTCAAAGATACAAAATATTACTACAAAAGATAAAGAAACATGGTATATAACATACCTACATACATGCTTATAAAACAATTTTGTGCTCCATCTTGACTATGTATTACCAACAAGCAAAACAATGAAGTATTTAGATATTCAGTTACTAACTTGTCAATAAGATCCTGTGCTTCATAGCTCATTTCTTCAGGTGCCCGAGGCCATGGAATATTGCGATTGAGGATATTATCAAATATTATCTATAAGATAAGAAAATGAAAAAGTTAGAATGCCACCATTGNTGAAGCAGCTGCACAGTGGGGGTCTACTTTCTTTGTGAAGCAGATACCATGCAATCGGTATAGCAAAAATTTCTGAAATGACTAACTAGCCAAGTTTAACTTGATACAAGATTTCTTGTCACTCTGAAAATTAAGGTGTGTTACGAGAACTAGATAATCTTGTACATCAAACAGTCGGATGATTATCCAAATAAGTAGGTGGTCTAATCCTTCATTGATACACTTCATGCAATGTTTCTTAATTTCTGTTTGTCTATGTTTGAACACATAAATGAAGTACACCCATTTATTTATGGTCCTAACTGGCTTTAAAATTTGCTACTTCTCAAAAAAGCACAAGAAACTATGCTCACTATGTAACCAACAAATAAAACCCTCCCTATTTAGTATTGTTGAAAAGGAAGGAGAGGATAAAATTGCTAAGTTGCCCATGTCATAAGGTTTTTTTTTTTGGATAAGAAAAATTTGTATTAAACCAAAATGTAGATACAAGTGGACAAGGAGTCCTCAAGAGAACTAATTACAAATCCCCCAAAAGTCCCTGAATATCAGTGACTATCACCCCCCAAAAAGCCTCTGCCGCTTTAGCTCAAAGAGAAGCCAAGTAAACCACCCGATCCAACACACAAAAACTGGTGGATTTGATGACCCGGAATCGCCATGTCATAAGTAATAGCAGGAAAACATGGAAGGTAAAAAAAAGCGGATAACTAAAGCGGTTATTTTACCAGTAACCAATTAAAACTCCAATCTCAACTAAGATCCTCTAAATACAGTGATATCTAGCATCTCATGGTTTATACTTCACAGTGTTCCTTTCTACAAAGGTAAGGAACAACCCCACCCAACTAGACTATTGATTGCGAGCCAAAGGCTAGGGGTTCAGCCAGGGGAGGACACAAGGGCCAAAGCCTATACAAACCCATATAGGGTAATCTATTGATCACTCCTCACCTTCCATCACATAGAAAGTGAGGGAACCAAGATTTGAACTAGAGTAAACAAGACCAACACTAATTGAGCTCCAAGCTTATGCTTAGGCTTCACAAGGGTTATGACGTGCTATAAGCATCATTCCATGAGTCGGTGCAAAGTATCTTAAACAAATATCAAGAGAATAATCGTAAATAACCACTATTCCATAAATAGGATTAACAGCTCCCTCGTAGGTGCTTCAAGGGAAACGGACTGTAAAAAAAAAAAAAAAAAATAAAAAAAAAAAAAAGGACCATCACCTGTGGATGTTCAGCATTGAAGGGAGGAATTCCAACGATAAGTTCAAACAAAATAACACCAACAGACCACCAATCAGCAGTAGCTCCTGCAGATAACCAATACCAAGTCTTGATTCAGGTCTTAGAAGATGAATCAAAGAAATGAATAAAAGCAAAGAGCATCACCAAGCCAAGTCGCATATCAAATTAGTCCACTCTATATTGTTCTCCCAATCAATTAATGGGAACTTCGCATTAGCTAGACAACATAGCATTCAACAATTAGTCAGAGCTCTCTTATGTGGATTCTTTCTGCTGCTTTGCTTGAAAATAATGTGTAACTAACCTACCCTATCCGTTAAGGTTTTGTTGTTGTGGGTCAAGGTACACAAAGGGCCCGTTTAGCCAAGCTTCTCCTTCCCTCTTCACATTCCTTCTCCACCACCATCTCTTCCACCACCTCTTCCACCACTTTTGACTTCTAAGAAATTGAAATAGGGCTAAAAGTAAAAGCTACAAATTAGAGCTTCTACTTCTACCCCTATTTTGTGATGCAGAAGCCATGGTAGCAAATATCAGCCGATACGCAACGCATCGGCCGTTACATATCGGTTTTTGAGGTTGTCGACACGTTACATACCATTATATCAAGGGGTATTTAGAAAGGCCGTTATATGGCCGATACGACCATTACATAGCCTGATACGGCCGTTACATGGCCGATACGGTTGGTGAATAGCCGATAATTGAACGATATAACCGATATGGCCATTACCAAAAATCACCACGCGACAACCGTGATCCGATACGGGTAACCTATATCAGTCCGTTTCTATGATGTCGCAACCGTTTCCCCGATCGCGACGGATACCGCATTTTCGAACCATGGCAGAAGCACTCATCCTAGCTCAAGATGATCAACCCAAGAGCTCCAAGTGTTTCATTGGTGGCCCAACTACAAGTCCGTTTGTTAATACGGTCACATGGAGCGCCAACGAGGATTGATGGGTCTTTGAATAACGCCCATTAGTTATGATTAATTACTTTCATTTAATTTTCTCCCAATTGTAGGGATATGTTATTAGGTAAAATAATGTAAAGGCTAAATTATAAAACCTTAGCTAAGTTTAGTTGTAAAGGCTCAAGCCTGTACGCTCACAGCCCATGCCCGGATTGTCGTGCAAGCCTGCCCAGTTACTCATTCAGTTCGCGTGCAGCTCGAGTCCTACGCCGCTTGCTCGTGAAGCCATCCCAGCTCGCGCGTCTCCATGCCCGGTCTCTCGGCCACTTGACCCATCCCGTGCCCGCAAGACACCCGAGCAACAAGACCGTGTTCCTTAGACACGGTCCTATCTTATTGTATTAGAAAGTTTTGTTTTCCTTTAGTTAAGGGATAATTCTATCGTTTATGGATTATTCCCCAAGTTTAGAATTAGTTTTAGGAAAAATTCCATCTTGGTGCCCTGACGTATAGTGTAATATTAAACTGGTGACCTCAATTTTAACTATTCTCATTTTGGTGACCTGAGATTTGACAAAAAGTTTCAATTTAATACTTACCTCTAACTCCGTTACTTTTTCCATCAGTTTTGCTGACATGGCACATAAAGGAAGACATATCCTCACATTCAATGAACAAAAGAAGTTGTATTTACTTTATTGCCCTTGTGTAGTAGACAAAATTATCAAAGTAATTATTTTTTTAAGTTAGAAAAAATTAGTTTTCATAGGCAAAAATATTATAAGGGTCATTGTAAACTAATATATTGCCTTGATATAATATGCCACGCCAGCAAGATGGAAAAAGTAACGGAATTAGAGGCAAGTATTAAAGTGAAATTTTTTATCAGATCTCAGGTCACCAAAATGGGAATAGTTAAAATTGAGGTCACCAGTTTAATATTACGCTATACGTCAGGGCACCAAGATGGAATTTTTCATTAGTTTTATTTTCAGCTTTTATTCTAGTAATTATAGTTAGACTAGAATTAGGATTTCTAGCTACAAGCTATGTAACTTCGCCTATTTAAAGGCCCCTTTGTCATTCAATAATACATAGACTTGATATTGTTTTATGAGATTAATCTCTTTGAGTGTTATAGTTCCGCAAACTTTAATTCTCTTGGTTTAATTAAGAATCCGAGATTCTTAAATTAAAAACTCTTTTGTGAGTTGAGCCCTCTAAGTCAGGAACGATTGTATTGGAGACTTAAGGCTAACACCCTTCTACCATGATTTTGGTACTTTAATCATATCATTTTGATATTTTACAAGTCAAAAGTGGAGGAGTGGTGGAGGAATAAGGGGTGGAGATGAAGAAATATGGGAAAAGAAGTAGAAATTGGAAAAAGTTTGGCCAAATGGGCCCTAAATCACTTCTATCCTAGGGGGAACAGATTTATTTTAGAAAGATACCTACACTGCACTGCCCCATTCAGCTATATGTTTCTCCAACTCGTAAAAACAAAACCATGTCACAGCTCAATCCAAACTGCGACAGGATACGAAACAGGGTCACTGGTACGATCCTGGAAACTGGCTTTCTTGAACATCAACAATCTCAACTCCATGGAATTTCGAATTCAGATCTACAGTCCTGCATGGCAAACCTAGATCCACATATTAAAAGTCTCAATTGCCGAAGATGAGCTTTTGGTCGACTAGGAAAGACAAATTGAAAGGTGAGCTCACTGAATGTAGACGACCAGTCCCCAACTGCTGGAGAGGGGAAGAGGAAAGAGGAGGAAGCAAAAGAAAGGAATAGTGGCAACAAGTATGGATTTTTGGTTGTTATGGAGGGTGTGGCTGTGAGAGCCTCCTTTGGCGTTTGCCCACCAGTAGACAATGCAGAGGGAAGGAGGGGGAAGGTAGGGGGGGCAAAGCACATTTGCTGGCTGGCTAGAGAATTTTTCCGCCTCACGTTTTACAGTTCTTCCCACTTCCCATTTCCACAACCATTTTCTTTGTCTTTTTTGCATTCAAAGTCCCTATATTACCTTTCCCTTTTCCGTTATTTCTCTCAATTTATGGAATTTTCTTGTCTATCACTATTGATCTTTTTTGCCTATTGTTTGTAGATAGGTACCTGACGGTGTATGTGCACAGTGTTAGCATGGAATCAAGTGGATGAAACTATAGTGTTTATTTCAGGATTTTTTTTTCTTTTCTTTTTTTTTTTTTGGTTGAATATTGATATTTAATGACTTCGTAATTATGAAACTTTTGTAGAATTCCCATATTCTTGTATCTGAGTCCCTGCATCTTGCAAATTTGCAACCTGCACCTGTGTTGGATCCTTCTCTGTGAGTCCGAGAAACATAGAGGATTACGATCCTGTAGTGTAGTCTTGTCTAGCCAGTATCCCCATCTATTACCTTTCCCTCTTTAAGATTCCGGTTAGTGTGGCTAATAGGATTGAGCAACAGTTGATGCGGGACTTTTTGTGGGTCGGGGCTGATGGAGGGAGGAAGGATCATCTTGTTAGCTGGGGCCGTGTCTGTAGACCTAAGACAGAGGGGGGTTTGGGTCTTGGTAGATTGGTGTCCAAGAACATTTCATTAGCAGGGAAGTGGTTATGGCGCTTTCCTTTGAAAACTGGTTCGCTATGGCACCAGGTCATCAGGAGTAAGTACGATCTTCAACAGAATGGATGGGACACCCTCTCTGGGTCACTTTCTACCCACGCTGCACCTTGGAAGTTCATCTCACAGGTATCTCGCTTCTTCTTTCCTATGGTCAGGTTTAGGGTAGGTAACGGCCTTCGAGTCCGCTTTTGGAAGGATGTGTGGAAGGGGGATGACACCTTCGCTTCCATGTATCCGAGGGCTTATCGATTATCCACACTCCGTGATGCACCTATTTCTGCCTTCGTCTCCGCGGATGGTGGTACTTGGGACCTCCATTTTCGACGGGCACCTCATGATTGGGAGATGGAGGAGATTACTGCCTTAATCACTGA
>BSSO01004355.1:0-14701 GCA_030267885.1 Mesembryanthemum crystallinum | reverse complement strand
GTTCAATAAAAATTAAAAATTATTTTAACTCATACACTAGCGCCACGTCACCCATTAACGGAAAAATTTGAACAAAAACTCATATTTTGGTCACAGAATTAAGTTTTCCAAAACCATAGGGGCACCATCTGTATTAGAGAAAATGTTTTGGGTACCAATTGAAAAAGTCAAAAGTACAAGGGTACCAAGTGGAATTTCCCAAAATTTTTTTAGGGAAAAAAATGGTTGAATTGCAAAATGAAGCTCCAATAATATAATACTACTATAAAGTAATAACCGTCCTTGCTTAATCAATTTTATATTATGCTAAAATAAGATACCTAGCTCCCTCGGAATACAAAATTAGCATGCTAACATAATATTAGTAACTAAAATTAATAAATCAGTATAATTATAGACTTCTCGATAGATATAATTGAATTTGATAGTTTTCCTCTCAAAGTTAAAATAGTGTTGGCATCATTTAAGTATAAGTGAATGCAAATGTGTGTTATATCAACTAGATAAGTTTGCCATCTAATTGCAATTTCAGATTCAATTTCAAGACGGAAATAAGTTTTCTGCATTTCATGCGCTAGTTTGAGCACATTCAATATAGCTATCAATTCAACTCTAAGAGAAGTGTTTATACCAAATTTATTCAAAATGAAAACACCTTCATGAGAAGCCTGCTAATTCATTTCTCTAAAGATGCCTCCGTCCCCCGCTAAGCATGTTTGGATTACTTCGAGCAGCTTTGTCGATATTCAATGCCAGCAGATCTAAACTTCCCTTTCTCTTTTTGCATATGCTTAATCTGTGTTAATCGGGCTTTTTAAGTTAGTTTCGAAATACTCATTGACTGCTTGAATTGTGAAAAAGTACAAATTAAATGAAAATTACAGAATTAATTACATAGTTTAGTACTCATCAATTAGATATGAGTTCTTGTACAATCCATTAACGTAACTCATACTAATTGACCATAATCACATCTGGTATGGTATTTCGGAACTACTTTTGTCTCGTCTTAGTTATGAGATAACAGTTCAATTACAATTACAGAATTCACTTCGCGCAACAAATTCATCATCTGCATTTCACGCACTAGTTTGATGCATTCAGTATGACTCTCTCAAAACTCAGAGATGTCTTTATAGCAAATGATACGGAAAACCCTATATGAAATCGCCAAATTCAGACTGAAAGTTGCCTCCGGCCTAATTCATTCTTGGATTACCTCGAGCATCTATCTCGATATTCAATTTATCCCACCCAGGCCTGATGGTGGGTTGTGACAACAAATATGAACTTTATCCATTTTTCATTTGCAGTTGCTTGTGTTCCTCTAGAACCAGCATCTAAGCACTCATTGACACTTAGAACTGTAAAACCCTAGAATTAGATGACACAACTTTTTTTAACTCATCATTCAGATATATGTTCTCAAACACTTAAATTCAATCCACTATCATCCACTATCTCGTCTCATATGAATTGACATGAATCAAATTTGATATGGCATTAGTAATCTGGAACTACTTTAAATCACCATAGCTTACTGTTTAAGAATCACAAATGTATACTTGCACACAGAAATTCAATCCACTATCTCGACTCATACTAATTAACCAACATGAATCACATCTGATATCGTACTCCAAAACTACCTTCCGATCGCCCTATCTTAGTATTTAAGAACACAAAAATGACCATTTCTTTAGGTCTTCATGAAAATTTGATTCTACACATTAGTATTACCTATCCAAATTGTTCATCAACAAAAAAGACAAAGAAAAACAAAGAAGGAATGAAATCAACAAAATCACAATAATATGGGAGGAAATGAAGCATAAAAGAGAGTAAAAGAACAACAATTTGCTAATGAGCCTGTCTAGCTATAGTTTGTCTTTCGCCACCAACGCTTTGCGGTCCTCAATCACAAACTCTGCTCTCTCACCTTCGTAACGCCCCCCTCTTCTTCTGCTTGCTGAAACGGCTGATCTGGGTACTCTTCTCTCTCTCTCTTTCAATCCCTCTTTCTCTTTTCTCTACTTTTCAATTGGGTTCTTTCGTTTTCGAATTATTCGATTCATTGGTGCTTATTTTCTCAGCAATCGGTAAGGTTCCCTTTTTTTTTTCTTTTTTTTTTTTGATTCAATTTAATCTTGCTCTTCAATTAGTGGGTGTCTGTTTGAGTTGAAACTTTTGAAGATGATCACTTTGATTCTCTAGAAAACAACCCAGAAAAGAAAAAGAATGAAGAGAAGAAAGATTTTTTTTGATTCTGGTTGTTTTGTGGGATAATCCATTAGTAGCTGCTGTTTTCTGATTCGGATGATCGGTTTATGAATTGGGTTTAAAAGTGGATGTTGGTGGGTTTTTTGATGAATGATGCTCTATGTTCCAGATTAAACGATCATCAATTCTGGGATTGGTATATGTTTATGATTCTATCAATTTGTGTGTTAATTTTAGTACTTTTTGTTGTTATTAGTCCTAGCATTAATTTTATCATTGTTTTACTTTGTGGGGTTGCTTGGTTAGTGTATCATTGATTGTTAGGGATTGTTGCTTATGTAACTGATAAAAGTACTTGTTGTTGTTGTTGTTTATGTGGGCAGCTGTGAATGATGGCATCTATGGTAGCCAAAGTGAGTAATAGTAGTTGTAGTCAAATGTCGCCCTTGACAGTTCAAGAGAAAGGAAGTAGGAATAAGCGAAAGTTCAGGGCTGATCCACCTCTAAGTGATAAGGGCTTACCCTCTTCAGCAAATGACAGTTCAAGTTATGAATTCTCAGCTGAAAAATTCGAGATAGGCGGTTGTCATGGACAACCACCTGGCCCGTGTGACGTGTGTGGCATTTATCAAGATCATGCAGACGCTTTGAAGCTTGACCTTGGATTGTCATGTGCACCAATGGTAGGTTCGTCTGAAGTGGGTCCTAGTTGTCCTAGAGATGAAGTAGAAGCGGAGGAAATCCAAGATGCCGATTGGAGTGATCTAACTGAAAGTCAGTTGGAAGAGCTCGTTTTGTGCAATTTGGATACAATTTTCAGGAGTGCAATTAAGAAGATTGTTGCTTGTGGTTACACAGAAGAAGTTGCCACCAAGGCTGTTTTAAGGTCTGGTCTTTGTTATGGGTCCAAGGATACTGTATCTAATGTAGTGGATAATGCCATGGCATTTCTTAGGAGTGGGATAGATTTGGGTTCTTTAAGGGAGCACTGTTTCGAGGATTTACAGCAGCTAGAGAAGTATGTATTGGCAGAACTAGTTTGTGTTCTCCGTGAGGTTAGGCCTTTCTTCAGCACCGGCGATGCAATGTGGTGCCTACTAATATGTGACATGAATGTGTCACATGCCTGTGCAATGGACGGTGACCCCTTGAGTAGTTTGTTTACTGACGAATCTTCAAATGGTAGTTCATCCAGTCCTCCTCAGCCTCAGCTAAAAGTTGAGTCTAAAAGTACCGAAATGAGCCTTCCAAATCCCTCTAAAGCAGCTCCAACTATTCCTTGTGCAAATGTATCTCTGCCAGACATGAACACAGTTGCTGGGGTTCCAAACTTTACCAAACCAAAGAGTTCTCTTGCCCTGAATGGGCCAACATCGGAGAAAGAGGGCTCAACATCATCATCTTCCAATCCTGTGGATAAGCCTTTTAGTGCAGGGGGCACATCACAAACTCAAGCCGTTGAGGAGAAGTTTATGTCAAGCAGGAAGATGAATACTGCCAACTCAAAGCGAGAATCTGCTCTTCGACAGAAATCTTTTCATTTAGAAAAAAGCTATAGGGCCTATGGGACAAAAGGTTCCTTTAGAACAGCAAAGTTCAGTGGTTTCATCTTGGACAAAAAATTTAAAACAATGTCCGATTCAGCTGGGCTTAATTTAAAGAATGCTTCTCTGAAGATAAGCAAGGCAATGGCGATGGGAGTGGAACTGGCTCATGAAACTGGAAACCTCAGTTTTTCCGCCAGTTCTGCACTCTCCTCTTCTTCACCTCCATTTAATTTAGAAACCCAAAGCACCTCATCCACATTACCCAAGACTGATCATGCACCTGCTGCACCAGTGGTCAAAACAAAACCCATCATGTCTGGTGCTGATACAGAACTTTCTCTTTCACTGTCTACAAAAAGTAATCCCCAAGTGAATATCAGCTGTAATAGTGAGGCTGCTAGTTCTGGCTCTGCTAGGCTAACATATGATAAGTCCTTAGCACAGTGGGTTCCGCAGGATAAAAAAGATGAGATGATTATGAAGCTGGTTCCAAGAATTCGCGAACTGCAAAGCCAGCTTCAGGAATGGACAGAGTGGGCAAACCAAAAGGTTATGCAGGCTGCCCGTAGATTGGGTAAGGACAAAGCTGAGCTTAAAACATTGAGGCAGGAGAAGGAGGAAGTGGAGCGACTCAGAAAAGAGAAGCAGACTCTAGAAGAGAACACCATGAAGAAGCTTTCTGAGATGGAGAATGCCCTGTGTAAGGCTAGCGGACAGGTTGAGAGAGCCAATGCTGCTGTACGGAGGCTTGAGGTGGAGAATGCAGCATTGAGACAGGAGATGGAAGCCGCCAAGCTGCGTGCAGCAGAGTCAGCTGCCAGTTGTCAGGAGGTCTCAAAGCGTGAGAAGAAGACATTGATGAAATTTCAGTCTTGGGAGAAGCAGAAAAGTATGTACCAGGAGGAGCTTGCAGTTGAGAAACGCAAGCTGTCGCACCTTCAGCAGGAACTTGAACAGGCTAAAGATCTGCAGAATCAGCTTGAGGTATGTCCATGTAAATGTTTATTGTGTATTTTTATTTTATTTTTGTAACTTTCTCTCTTTCAAGGGGTTGAAGCTTTAGGTTTTGGTATTTCTGATAGCTGCTCACTCAATCTTCTCAATACAACAGCCTAAATGAGAGAATATAAGCTGTGGAATATGAAGTTCTTGTTTATCTAAGTAGATTTAGGAGCACCAGATCTCTTATTGCCTTATTGGATACTATACATTATAAAATCTCAAAGTACTATTTGGCTAACCTATGAGAAATGTTATTACTCTCCTTAAAAGTTACTTTAAAAACACAAAAGCAAAAGAAGTAGACTGAAACTGAGAAGCTGAATCGAGGTTTTGTCCAGATTAGGACTAACAGGAGTGAAGATTTTTATCTTTGAGTTGAGTCCAACGCTGAGATTGCTTACTGGGAGGCTTCTTCTAGAGCTAAATTCATTTACAAATGATTGTGGGGGCTTGCTGTAGACAAGGCAAGATGAACAACCACGGTTTCTGCTTGTTTGGATGTCTAATTAGTTATTTCAGTTTCAGCTATTGCACTTAGAGCTTGTATTTTGTTATTTCTTCTGAAAAAACCCAAGCTAGTGACCCTAACCCCAATTTTAATTAGAAGCTTCAATGCTAAGTGTTACACAACCAACTGCTGGGGATTTTTCATCAAGCTTGAGATCTCCATCAGCTTTCTCTCCAAAATCCTTTCTAGCCCTTCACACATTGTTCTAATTAATGTCAACCTTTTGACAATTACAGTACAATGGATAGACTTTCGTCTAGTGAGAACTCTATGGTTTTGTGCATCCTATGAGTGCCAGGAGATAACTGTGACGAGTTGGGTTTATGGTTCACAGCTGTTGAGGCTTCAAGGGAACAGTGCCTTAATTATGTGCCATCCTGCTTCGACCCCTTGCCCACCTAACACCTCTACCACGTCTTGTCCAGAAACAATCACAAAGATTATGCTACAATGTCTTCAGGAACCAACGACTGAATCACCTTACTTCTACTGCAACTTTCTTCCTTTCAAGTCGCAGCCTGTAGGATTATGTCCGTGCATACTCTCCCTGAAAATAATTGGATTCTCTTGGAATTGCCAAACCTTTTGCCTCCTGATCCTCACCTAAACCAAAGTTAGATATATTCCCATTACCAGTACATATGTGATATGTTATGAATTATCTCTAGATAGTAGGAGTTATTCTTTGTACAAACTAGTAGTAACAGGAATGTTTTGTGCTTCACACTATAATGAATCTGAAGGACTCGTTTACTCGGAAAGAAAAATCCTCTCTAACTGAGTTCTCTCTCCACTTCTTGCCTTCCAGATCAATCGTGAAGCTTTAGTTTGATCTGACTCTAACTCTTTCCACTTTTAAACTCATAAGACCTACTTTTGAAAAACCTCACCAAGGCATCTTCACTTTCATAAATGCTTAAAAGACTTTAACCAGATCAAGGGTGGGGATGTCACCAAATTATCGTTGGCAAGATGGCAACTTTGTAAATTTCTGCACCTTCAATATGTTCATTATTAGTCTCATCCTTGCTATGACTGTGCTCTATTGCAATTTATGGTATCCTGATTGACTTCATTGCACCTCCTCTCCCTCTGATGTTTTTGCCCTGGCTCTCTCTCTTTCGCTCCCCTTTGTCTTTTTTACTGGCTATCCGACTTCATTTATACCTTTTAGCTTGTGCTGTATTGCACAAAGCTTTTTAATCTGTTTCCTTTTTCAATATAAAATGATTTAAGAAGGTTAACTGAACATCATATAAATTGATAATTTGGAGTATATTCTGGATAAGGAGGATGTCTCATAAGAGTATCAGTTGTGAGACAAATTTTGTGGCCTTTTACATCTAATGTTCTGGAATGCATATAGTGAAGGTGTATGTATTGTTTATGCTAAAGATTGTCAGAGACTCGTATTACTAAATGTTACCTGCTCCATGAGAGGAAAATCTAAACTCACTGGCGGACTGGCCTAAACTTTGTTCCTTCTCCATCCTCCTTTACTCATAAAACAGGTGCAATACTTTACAGCTTTTGTACATTGCATTCTTTCCTATTAAGTTTTGAATACCGTGGTTCCTGCTGTTGAAAATAGAATTATGGGTTATGATTTTCATTTACACAATTGCTAAAGGTGATGAATTGCTTATAGGTTTTCTTTATGGAAACAGGAGCTGGGGGTTTCATTAATTGAATAGCCATACAACATCTAGAATGAAAAACCCTAACAGTGTATATCTTGGGGTTTGTTAAGATGATAGGAAAGGAAAGAAAGTAATGGGACAAAAAACAAATGAAGAGAAAAGAAAGGAAAACAACTCAGGGTTCCTATGTTTGGTTTAATAAGTAGGAATTGAAAGGAAACTACCATTTCCCTTTGACCTTTGTTAACGGCTTTTTTATTCATTTCCATCCAAATCTCATCAATTTGGTTGGAAAAGTAACGGTTCAATACGAAAGATATCTTATCAAATCTCTTCCCTTCTCATCACTTATTACATAATTTTTTAAAACCAAACGTGGAAATTTCTTTTCCCTTCCAATCACTTCTTTTCTAACAAACACTCTGTAAAGCATTATGGAAATAGGATAGAATCATGAAACATATTAGCTAAACAATTGACTAAAGACTAAAGTATGTTCAAGGCGCGTCTTCTCCGAAACCATGGTTTCAATCTTGTCATAAGCCTTCTCCAATATCTGATCTCCACCTTTTTCTTGGCCGGAGATCTTCAAAACTGTAACTGTATGGGAAGTTAAATCCAGAAATCCTGATCTCTTTCAACCCAGAAACCTTAAACATACTGATCATAATTAAGAGGAAGAATCTTATGGGGGGAGAGAGAGAGAGAGAGAGAGACTCTTAATGAAAAAAATGATGCTAAAAGGCTTCATAAATGCAAGGAGTAAAGGATTTGGGCTGACCATCCAAATATGACTAATGNAGAGTGAGTTGCTTGAAGGTTAGAATTTGAAATGAGTTGATCTCCTGCCAATGTGGCAGATAAGTGCTTGTATCCATCTTAGTTGATAGGATTGAATGTCATTTAATTAGGACGTGCTATACACGCCTAAAATATTGGCATTTCTGATTTTGCTCCTCACAAACATGAACTCATCTTTTGGGTGCTGTTCAATATGCAATTTGTTTAGAGTATTACTATATGCACTGCTTATCCATATTTGCAACTTGTTTATTATATTGCGATTTCTTTCTTCTTCAGCAGAGTGCTACTATATCTGCTGCTGGTTAAATACTAAAAAGATCAGGGTTATGTGGTCAGTAGTATACACATTCAGTTTCACCTTTTGCATGAGCACTTTGTGCTCACAAACAACAGCGTGTTTTCTAAGAAATGTGCAGGATCTTTCTTGGTAAACAGAATTATAGTAACTTGTTATGGAATTTTCCATCTTTTACAATATCTGATAGCACCAAGCTGAAATATGTTTTTACAGGCCCGGTTGAAGCAAGAGCAGAAGACAAAGGAAGAGCTACTTACTCAGGCAAACAACATAAGAAAAGAAAGAGAACAGCTCGAGGCATCTGCAAAATCAAAGGAGGACACAATAAAGTTGAAGGCAGAAGCAAATCTTCAAAAGTACAAAGACGATATACAGAAGCTTGAAAAAGAAATCTCTCACTTGAGACTGAAAACTGACTCATCAAAAATCGCTGCTCTGAAAAGAGGAATCGATGGAAGCTATGCCAGCAGAGTTAATACTACTGGTACCCAAAACTTTCCCGCTTCTAAGGAGTTTCGGGATTCTTACCAGTCTGGAATGGTGAACGAGTTATCCGACTTGTCGGGTATCGGAGGGGTGAAACGTGAACGGGAATGTGTGATGTGCCTTTCGGAAGAGATGTCAATAGTTTTTCTCCCATGTGCTCATCAGGTGGTTTGCAAAATGTGCAATGAGCTCCATGAGAAGCAAGGTATGAATGATTGCCCTTCGTGTAGGAGCCCCATCCACCGGCGCATCTGTGTTCGTTATGCTCGTCCTTAATACCATACCATTACCTGAATATACAGCTCTTTGAGTGTTCTGAATAACAATCGGAGACCAAAACTTTTGAAATAAATTTATACAGCATTTTGAACCTTTGAGTTCAAAAGAGTTTAAAGAAACAGAACTTTCTTGCATCATGAAATGAGTAGTGTTGCTGGTTAATAGTGTGCTTACATTCTTGGGTGTCATCTAATTTCAAGTCAGCTTTCCTTTGAACATTTCTGATGGTTCAATGAGGGATTTTACTGCTTGCTTGGGTACATGATAGAGTGCCATTTAGGCGCTAGGTTGATTTACATCATAATATTCCGTTTTACTTTTCTTTTCTTCATTTACATCTGACCCGTAGATCGGACCATCTACAGGTTAGCTGGCCCAATTTATGAGTGATTTTGAACAATTTAGGTGTAATTTTAGTGATTTAGGAGTAATTTATTTACAACATGGGTTAATCTTATGGTCACCATTGTGGATGCCCTTATAAACCACCCTATAGTTGTAAAACGTTACCCCAAGTCGCGAAAAATCACCCCTAAATTGTTAAATATCACCCCCAAATCGGGTTGCCTAATGGTTAGACAAGTATATTTAAGAATTTGTGTTCCTATAAACGTACAACATTGAAATACAATTTTACATGCAAAAAGTTTAGCCATACTTCATTTTTTGGCAAAAAGAAATTGGTTCATACAACTATCAAATAACGAAAAAAAAAAGAAGATATTGTAGGTAACGAGGACTTATGCGGTGTTTCGAGGTCATCAAAGGATCCAAAGATCAACCGCACGGAAAAATACTGGTTTTCATTTTCTGGATTTTTTTACGTCGTAATTTTTGTGCTTAGTCTAGTATAAGATTTTCAACTCGGGTTACATTTAAATCAAAATCCATATTTATAGAGTTAGCCATTTTGACACCTTCTCATAACCCATTTTACTTTTTTTTTTTTTTTNATTAGGGTTTGAGACTAAGAGGTGTCTGAAGGTCATTAAAAAAATTCAAGGGTCAATTCCATGACTAAATATCCAAACACTTCATTTTGGTTATTAAAAAAAAAAAAAGAATTTCAATAATATAAAAGAATTTTATTAATTTTTAGCCAGCAGATAAACATAAATAGATTGTTTGTTCTTGTATTTGACAAGATCTATCATACTCAAATAATAATTCTTTAGTTTACGAAATCTGAGATTGTGCCATGAGAACTTCAAGTCTATGGTCAATCGAGAGCCTAATGTGGTTGGTGAAACTCTCTACTATAATACTCAATAGGATTCAAAAACAACATTAATATGTACCAAATGCTCACTCAAGATTGAATTGTACTGAATTATTGTGATGAATTGAGAACGAACTCTAAATGAATGTCCGAGCAATGTAGATGTCAACAAATGAAAAGAATTTTATTTACTAAATTAGAGTACAATTTGGAAGCAAAATCTAATTAAGGTACCTAATTGACACTAATGCAAGATAAAAAGGAGTACTAAAACATTAGCCCCAACTTAAACCTCCATCAATTCTGTCATGTTAATCAACACTATATCAACGTCTGCACTCAAGAGGAACACCTCTAGGGAAACGTTTAAGATCGGTACAATAATTGTAGATCATGAAGTTCTTTTGAACCCATCTCAATCTCCTCCTGCTCCAGGCATTGAGCTCTTGGCTTTGCCACGCGCCGCTTGTGTAGGTGGCGGTTGCAGCTGCGTGGTTCGGGTTAGCATTGAAGCCGCGGTAGTAGGCAGTGAACGGGGCCTTGGACCAGTCGGTCTTCACCAACCCGCCTTGAGTGGCCCATTGGTCCGCATTCCATAGGCTCGAGTATATCCTCATAGGCTGGCTCTTGGGGAAGGCCACACCTATTGCTTCATGGTTTTGGAATACCCTAATTGGTGTGTTGTCCACCAAGAAGCTGCATCGAATCAAATATAACCAATTTAGTCACGTCACAGATTCAAATTATTTCACCCACCGGTCCAGAATTTGACCGGTAGTGTTATATTCAGGCAACCGAAGATTAGGGTACGTAGAGGTATTTAAACTTACATGATCATTCGAGGGTTCCAAATAACGGAATAAGAGTGAAAATTCTTGGTAGGGTCGAACCAAAGATGGAATTGTTGCTCGCGATCGCCTTTCCCTTGTGTAAAGACATTGGTGTGTAGAGTGTAAGGTTGCCCACTTACGTTTCCTAAGAACTCGAAGTCTATCTCATCGTGTGTTGGCCCTTCCGAAGATAACTGTATAACGACAACAACATTCAAGTGAGAATTCTGTTACCAATAGTACAAAGTAAAGTACTTACTATTCACAAAACAACAATACATGTAGAGTAACACCAAAAAAAGATCACTATTAGGTCACATACATGTTAGACTCGTGATTTGGTGGACAAAAACAGTCTTCATTAATTCTTCTTTTCAAAAGCATATAGTAGGAATATGTAAATTCTAAAACCATGATATGTGTTTTAAGTGGACTTGAAAAATTATTGGTCCAGCTTGTATAAGACTAGTAGATGCCATATTCTCTTTCTCGTGCAATAAAGCTAACCAACCTCCCTTCCCCTCCTTTTTAGTGAAAGAATCCTTACACATAAAAAAAAATATCACATGGCCCTAATTCAATTATCCCATTATGTTGATGGAACCTCTCTAATTACTAGTACAATATAATGAATGGTTGATTGGTTGAGGTAGATGTGTTTTGAACCAAAATCTCTAGTATCAACTCGTAAAACTTTATTAACTAAACTAGCCGATATCCACGTATGACTTATAAGAGCATACGGTTAATGTCGGAAAAATGAGGCTTACATAATAAGCAGTGACAGTGCCAGCAGAGTTGCCAGCAACGAGTTTAAGCTGCATATCAATTCTTCCAAAGAGGTATTCCCTCTTAGACTTGAAACCCGAACCCGAAACCTTGTCAAGAGACAGGGAGAGAAGTTGGCCAGCTCTCCCATACCTCTTGAGTCTACCATCACCAAATGTGGTCTCAAAATCTTGGTAGAAATTGCCACCATGGGCAATGGAGCTCAATGCTAGAGCTACCACCACCACTAGAATTGCTAGTAACCCATTTGAAGAAACACCCATTTTTTATTTTCCCCCAAAAAAAAGTTGATGATCACTTTGCAAAATAAGCAAGAGCTAGCTAGAGAGAGAAAGTAGAGAGAGAAGTTGAGTGAGTGAAGAGTTGTGGGGAGTGATGGGGGGTATATAAAGGGCAAGGATTGATGGAGGAATCCATAGGAGAGTGTGAGTGGTATGGTGTAATGTATGAAGTGGAGAGCCTAGGGGCACCAGCTGGAGGAAATCTGGTGCCAGCTGGGGTTAAATAATAATAAATATTAAATATTTACACTTTCAGTTTTGTTATTTTGTGGTTTTTTGGATTTTGGGTATGGTGATGTGTAAAAGGGATAGGAACCTAATCCATGTAATACTAGTAGTACATTTTTGAGGATTTTTGTCTCTTTGCTAAGACCACTGTCAACTGATGAAATCTTTTAGGACCACGTTCCTTTCATTTTATTAATAGCAGCTGTACTTTTTAGCTACCACCACCCATTAGCTAGTTTTAGTGTACACAATCTAAATTGAATTATTTTTCATATATTTTTAATAGCCTGGTCTTAGATGAGCCCATCTCATCCATAGAAAATCTTCTTGGTGAATTTTCAATTAATTATGGTTTAAAAGTTTAATTGGATCTAGGATATAGGTTGTGTACATAGAATAATGGGAATATGTATAGGGAATAAAAGGTTGAGAGGACGTATGAACTGTATACCCTCAAGAAATGACCGTATATCTAAGTAATTTTATGATTTGTTGTGAGTGTACATTCTAATGCAGGGAGCGTGTATCACTCCAGCAAACTGTATATGTCAAGATATTGCGTATTTTGTTCAAAATTTTGTTATCTTCAATGGGCATGGTTACTAACTAAAGTACCCTTTTTTGGGGGATACATAGAGTCACACAGAAACAGTAATGCAAACTCACAAGTGAAAGTATGTTAACATTTTCTTAGAAAAGTAATCTCCTTTTTTCTTAGAACTTGTCCAAGTTTGTTAAAAAGTTTATCCATACTCCTCTTTTCTTAGTATATTCACTAAATCGAGTTGTTCAAATGCCTCTTCAAACTTTTATCATTTTACGACAAATTAGATATCATCTACTGCAATCCCTCATGTTAACGTTTTCTTAAAACACAAAATATTATATTAGACCGTCTGATATATAGGCAGACTGCACCGCTTGAGATATAGGCGGACTGCGCTGGTTGTCTATAAAATGGTAATGATAAGCCAAAAAATAGTACTGACGGTCCAAAAACTAGTATTACTTTTTTTTTTTTTTCCACCTAATACCACTCCAGTGTTATTGTTTGCTTACATAGTACTCGTCTGATATAACCAAGGAGGTGTGGTTGAGTGGATAGGGACTCATCCACCCTTAACCAAGGTCGGGTGTTCGAATCCCGCCTTGGGTATGAAGCAGCCTTAAATCCCTTGGCCAACTGTCCCACCCTTTGAGGTGCCTACAAACCAGCGCGGGGAATAGTCACTGTTGTCGACAGTAAATACCCTTGGTTGTGAACCAAAAAAATAGTACTCGCCTGATATTATCAAGCGGCTTGATAATCGACGAATTGGAAAAGAGCCCAAAATTTTAGAGTAGCCAAGTAGAGTAATATATTTACTAAGGGATAATAAGATTATTTCTGGGACAGGGGGTCCAGAAAACCTAGCCCATTCCCCAACCAAAATCCATGTACCAAGACCAGGAAATGGGTTTTATTTAAAGATTTGAGTAGTAGTAGTAGTAGTAGTAGTAAATGGTTTCTGATTGGGTTATGGATGAGGTGAGGGGGTGGTGTAGTGGATGCCTCAGTCATGGCTGGATGCCAGAATGATGATCATCATTATCATACTGCTATGCTATTTAAGTAATTTTTATTTTTATTTTTATTTTTTTTTTTTTTTTTTGTAATTTCAAAAACATTCTGATTCTATTGGGTCCTTATCAAGATGGATAACTAGTCCATTTGATTCTTGCCACGTGTCTTGTTTTGCCATCTCGATCATGGCCCATGATGATTGATGGGTCCATAAGATGCATTGTATAAGTCATAAGGGTACTTTTGGGTAGACTCAAAACTTCTTTATCATTCGTCTCTCTAACCTGTTAAACGGGTCCACCCACTGAATTATGGGTCGAATCATTTCGGATTAGATCAGTTTTGGCTTATATTTGGGTCGGGGATGAAAAATTGTGTCAAGATCCAAAAATCGGGTTAGGTTTGAATCGGGTTAGCTTTCAACATGTCTAATTACATGGGCTTTTTTTTTGGGACAGAAAAAAAAAAAAAAAAAAACAATACTTTGGGAACTTAGGGAGATTAGTAGACCTTGCATGGTTCCCCTATCTTGAGACCTACTCATAATTTGTCTTTAACTGCCAAACATTTTTTTTGAATAAAAGGTACAACTTAAAACTTGCAACTTTTTTTTTAATTACTTTTGAATAAAGAGTAACTTTCTTGTACAACCGTCTAACCGTTAGACGACCTAATTTAAGGGTGACTTTTCATAAATTAGGGATTATTTTTAGTGACTTAAAGGCCACTTTATACAACTTGACCCAATTCAAAAATAAATTTTCACAATTTAATGACTACTTTTATGGACTTAGAGGTTACATTTTTACGACTTTGGTAATTTTATAAAATTATTATAAAATATAAAAAGTAGCCCGTAAATGGCTAAAAATAACCCATAAATTGCGAAAAGTCACCATTATATTGAATCGTCTAATGATTAGACGGTTGTACACAAGAATTGAATCAATAACTTTCCTTTTTATTTTGATTGGATCCATACCTTTGAAAATAGATAGACTCTCTT
>BSSO01004354.1:0-14701 GCA_030267885.1 Mesembryanthemum crystallinum | reverse complement strand
GGGGAGTGAGTTTAGAGATATCTCTCTTGGTAATCAAAAGTGCATTTGAGCGGTTTGGGGTCATCGAATTGTTTCTTCCAGGCTTGACCGGATCTTGTTCAGGAACAAGGTGGAAGATGAGTTCCCAGTTTCCCACTATTGGCACATTCCTTGGCCTTGCTCTGAATTTCTTGATTACTCTTCCTTATGGCCATGTCCAGTGGGTCCCTACTGCCTTGACATTTGAGAATCTGTGGACGATGCACCTGGACTTTGTGTGGAGGGTGGAGGAATGGTGGAGAAATGTGAGGTGCAGCCGTGCAGGGGTAGAAGGCCCATGTATCCAACATATGTATCTATGGGTGCATCTTTTCATATGTTTCCTTCTGGGAAATGATACGATTATCTTTGGGAGGTGTTTGACAATTAACATAATTTTTCTTAAGTTTTAGCGGCATATATGTGGGTACCACACTGCTGCAGCTTATAAGATTTTTCGCATCAAACGGCAAGCTACAACTTTGTACCCTTTAAGCCCCTACTCCCTAGTCCCTAGGGCCTGCTTGAGGCTTGTTGAGGCTGATTTATATGCATCGGTGTGTTTCAAATCTTCTGTTAGAGGTGTTTTGTACTACTCAATTGTATTCTGTGTTTTGCATTTTCTTTTCTTTAATTGGAAAATAGCCTTTCGTTATTGTATTCTGTATCTCAGTACTTATGATCTCTAAGCATCACAAATTTATAATTTGGGTCACCTGAAATAACTTTTGTTGGCCATCCCGTTGTCTGGATGCTACTTTTTGTTATTACAACTATCTTTTCTTGCATACTTACTGGTTCCTGACTACCTATCTTATTTTTCTTTGTTTTTTTGTGTTTCTCATTGAAAACTTTCACCTTGTTTATGCCAAATGCTATAAAAGAATGAGGGTTTCTGTGTTTTATTTTCTCATAAGGTGTAAATAATGGAACATTTGTGTGCTTTAGCAGAGACATGATCAGGTTGCTGTTGGGAAGAGGAAGCCTAAGACTATTTTTGTTGAAATGCGGACATTTTGGCACCTTTATAGAAGTTTTGACCGTATGTGGATATTTTTCATACTTGCTTTCCAGGTATCTTCAGGGTTGAGATAATTATAGTTTGTCATTGATCGCTGTATTCTACAATGCCTATTTACTGAAGCTGAATTTGTGTTGTTTTCAGACAATGGTAATTGTTGCATGGAGTCCTTCTGGTTCAATCATTTCAATTTTTGATGAGGAAGTTTTTAGAAGTGTTTTGAGCATTTTCATTACTGCTGCTTTCCTCAATCTCGTTGGAGGTACTTTAAATTAGTAACTTGTTCTTGTTATTTCTGTCATTATTATAATAAAGCATGTATATATATTTCTTGATGGTTTGCAAATGAATGGTGGCAAATCAATATGGCCAGTTAAATCTGGACCTTTTCACTTGCAGAAGTCACTTCTGTTATCATTATTTCGTAGTCTGTTAGTATTATTTTGTAACCTATATGCATCCCAATTGCAGCTACTCTGGATATCATTCTCAGCTGGAAGGCTTGGGGAAGCCTAAAGTTTTCCCAAATACTACGATACCTTTTGAAATTTGCAGTTGCAGCTATGTGGGCAGTGGTGTTGCCTATCGGCTACTCCAGCTATGTGCAGAATCCATCAGGACTTGTGAAATTCCTCACCAGTTGGGCTCAGAATTTGAGGAGTCTCTCACTTTTCTATGTTGCCATTGCCATTTATATGGCTCCTAATATTTTGGCTGCTCTGCTATTTTTCTTTCCATCTGTGCGGAAGTGCTTGGAAAGATCAAACTTTAGGGTCATCATTCTCATTATGTGGTGGGCTCAGGTAAGCATCTTTAATGTTGCTAACTTCTAAAGTGTACTTTTCTCGTATCCTCCAGCAGGCTCTTGTTTCCACTGAAGTGTGGCCTACAATTATTTAATTGTTGTTGCAGCCAAAACTGTATGTAGGAAGAGGCATGCATGAAGACACATTTTCACTTCTGAAGTAAGAATACTATAGATTTCAATGTTAAATGTTCCTGCAGATTATCATGTGATGTATTCAAATTTGTGAAGTTAATGTAGCTTTTCTATTAAATTTTCATTGATGCTGTTAACTGTAAGGTGCCCTTGCTTCTTGTGGATCTAAGGGAAAATATAATTTTTCAGGTATACAATTTTCTGGATCTTGTTGCTAATGTGCAAGCTAGCATTCAGCTTCTATGTGGAGGTAAAGTTGGCTGGATTCAGATACCTAGTTCCGTATGTCACATCCACTGCAGTTAATTATGGATTGTTGAAAAAAAATATTGGTACTTCACTGAGAAAGATTCAGCTGGGGGTTTACATGTATATTTCCAATGTTTGTTTATGATATTGTGTTTTGTTCTGTTGTCCTCTTTGTTCCTTTCTTCCCATAGTGAATTTGCTTTTAATATCAAATGTGTTTTTATAGAGGCTTGAACTTCTCGAACTTCTGCTAGTGAATTATAAGGAGCTTTGCAGCGTAGTCATGACTTATAGCTTCGTTACTTAGAGAGAATAAAGAATTGGGTGTTGGCAGAGTGGTGTCTAGAAACATTGCACTTTTGGCAAATGGTTGTGGTGGTATTCGGGCATAGTATGGCACCAGGTTGTAAGCAATAAGTATGGTTTGCACTCTAGCGGGTGGGATTATCCAGATGGTGATGGGTACTATGCATGCCTCCCCATGGAAAATTGTCCCTCAAATATTGTAAGCTTTTTTGCCCTTGATAACTTTGAAACTAGGGGATGGTTTCAGGGTTGGTTTAGGCAGGATGTTTAGATGGGGGAGCAACCTTTTTGTGCAAAGTGTACTCATTTGTTTGAGCTTTCAGTCGTTCATGATGTACCGGTATGTGAGTTTTAGTCTGCTCAAGACACTCCAGTAATCTGTGGTGGACAGTATGGGTTGTGAGGTGCAGGAGCCTCTTCATGCTTGAAGACAATTGAACTTTTGATAGGGATGTTTTCAACTATGAAAGGGTGATTGATTGGTGTTTAGCTGCTTGGGGGAATCGTCGTAGTACCCATAGTTTCCTATTGCTAAATTTTTAAGAAAGTACCAGTTAAAGTAAGGACGTTTGTATGGATGTTGGCACTGAAAGAGATTGACAAATGATATGTGCCAAAAGAGACGAATGGGGTGGGCTATTGTAACACCCTAAGTCCCACATTGGGCGATCATGTGAACTATGATAGGTTTGGGCTATGTTTAGTTCAATTAGTTGTATCTGTAGTTATGAGTTGTAGCTAAAAAATATGAGCTTTCGTTGGAGCTTTTTTTGAAAGCTTAATTGAATTTTAATTTCCAAAAAACGCTAAACCTCGTCAAAAGCTTAGTCATCCAAACAAGGCTTTTTTTTAGGCAAAGCTTATGTTTTTGTTGAAACTAAAGCTCCTAAGAAAGCTATTAAAAGCTGTTATCAGAATATAGACTTAGAAGTGATGCAGTCCTCCAACCAAAACAACAACGCCTTCCTTTTTGAGCTTAATGGAACTTTCAAAGGCCTTGTACGGGAATTTCACATTGTAGTGGTTATCTTGTGGAGGTGTTGGGTTGGACTGTTACGGTTAGTATTAGAGCACCCCTGTCTACATGAGAGCCTAGTAGGTAGATTTTGGGCTAGATGAGGGCCTAAATTGCATTGGCAAAGTTGCGTTCTTAAGTAGGTTGTAAGGTTTTGATGTGCTTATAAGTGATTCCACCGTCCTACTAAACAACAAGACCTTTTTCTTTTGGACTTCAGTGATCCCTTATATGAGCTTGTTGGGGGATTTCCCTTTGTAGTGGGTTATGTTGCATAGGTAGTGAGTTGAATTGTCAATGTTTCTCAAGTTCTTGGTAGTACCAGGCTACCTAGTTCGTGTTTAGGCTAGGGTGTTAAATTTATAAATTTATGCTTGTGCTTCACACCTCTTGTAACAAAGCAAGGGAGCACAATATCTTTGGGGCAAGTTGTTTGATCATTAGTGTCAGTGGGGAGGCGTGGGTGTGCCCATCTTTTGTTTTAGATTTCCTTTACTGTTGCTCTGTGGGTGGGAAGGAAGAAATTGATGATTGTGGAGGAATGCCTTTTGGGTTTTGGCTGTTCTACGCGAGGCAGGAATCAGGGGGAGTAATAGGAACAAAGCTTTTCTGAAAGTTAATACTCCCCTCGTTTCATAATGTAAGGCTTTTTTTGACTTTGCACACAAGATTAAGAAATTTTGAAACCCTTAGAAAGAGAAGGTAAAATGACTAAACTATCCTTAGTGATTAAGGGCCCGTTTGGCAAGCTTATGAAAATAAGCACTTATCCATTGCATTTTACTCTTCCACCACCTACTCCTCCACCATCTCCTCCACCATTTTAACTTTTAAGAAGTTGAAATGACGTTAGAAAGTAGAATCTCCAAATTGTATCTTCTACTCCTAGTCCCTTTTCAACTTCTTAGAACTGAAAATGGAGGGGGTGGTGGAGGAGTGGGTGCTGGAAGAGTAAAATGCAATAGATAAGTGCTTATTTTCATAAGCTTGGCCAAAAGGGCCCTAAATGTCACAATGAGAGACAAACTATTTTACTTAGAAAGAGAAACAAGTTGAGGTTTAAAAGTTTGGCTGATACGTTGGCCTCATCTCATAGATATAATCATGTGCACACTTGAAAGTATTAGTTTACTACTTTCTACATCCTTTCAATATTTCAGATTTTGTTCTTCAAAGTTTAGTTATTTGACAAACTATTGAAGCCACTTTCAGTTCTGATAATTAAATTTGGTGAATAGATTTCTCCATTAGTTCGACCAACACAGCAGATATGGCAATTGACAGTTGATAACTACCTATGGCATGAGTTCTTTCCTAATGGTAAATTTTGTACACTACTTACACAACCATGATCTCCATTTTGGCATAGTTCATGATGTGCTAATTGTGATTTTACTTTTGATGTAGCAACACATAATTTTGGTGTTATCATTGGTATATGGGCTCCCGTTCTTCTTGTAAGTGGTTCAAATTAGAAATCAAAAGATTATTAGAGGCTATTATGCTCTGCTAGTTTTTTGATTCAAATAATGACATCCTTCATTTGTGTTCAGGTCTATCTTATGGACACACAAATATGGTATGCCATATTTGCCACTGTTGTTGGTGGGATCCTTGGAGCTTTCAGTCACTTGGGTGAGGTTGGTGTTTTGTGTTTTTATTATGTAATAGAAAGATTTATGCTTTGTCATGCTTCATTTGGAGCTCATCATGCTTCATCTTATTAAGGAAGGTAAAGGGATTCTGAGCACCAACTTTGTCTGATTTAAGGGTTGCCTGGGTTTAATTCCCACTCAGTGGGATCTTGCTTTGCCGCTTATGTCAAGAGGCTTCGTAAGAGTTAGCTTGAATTAAGTTGTGGAGGATTGTATTCATGTTTTTGTTGGGATAAAAGAGAGTCGAGAAAAAGGCTCAACCGTTATATGGGTTGGAAAATTTCAGTACCAATCAACTTACATAAATGGGTTAATCAAACTTAACCCATTCAACTAATTTGTCTAATATATGCAAAAGTAGAAAAGGCTGTAAAAATAGACAAACCTCTTAAATAATGGGGCTTTAGATTTTTCGTCTCAGTTTGCATAATGAGTATTTATTTATAAAGTATAGGTAATATTCTAGTTTAAGAATTTCTGCTCCTTCGCCTGCATCTTGTTTGTCCTATTAATATATCTACTTCCTTATCAGAGCAAATTTAATGAGAGGGACGTGAAATTGTAATCAATGGGTACTTTGTCACCCGAGCTTGTTTGGGATAGATTGACTTATTTAGCTTCTTCGTGGGCTAGGCCCTAGGTTAGGAGGAGCTGTGTAGAAGCTTACCTAATTTTGATATGTGCAGAGAAACTGGTTAGAACTAGGCTGACCTGTGATTAATTTCTGTGCGAGGACAACTGGTCCTCGCTGTTTCTCCAGCTGCACCAAAACAAATTTCTTTTATCTTTTTTTGAGGAGTACAAATTTCTTTTATCTAAATAAGCATTTCTTATCAAGAACAACTCTAAAGCTTCCATGAACATTAGATTTTAGGGAGTGGGAACTATCAAGTAAATTATACAATGGGTGGGGAAATTATCAAGAGCAATAACAGTCAATAAGGCACAGTCAAAGGGGCCTTGTAGATATGCCCCATTAACCCCAATCAAATGGCTTGCACCCCTTCACATGCTCCTCATTCATGGCTATAAAGCTGAAGAAGCAGTTGTTGAAACACATTGGCTTGTTAGGGCCATTGACCCTTCCAAACCAAATAAATTACTTGATCCAGCCACCATATTTAAGAATTGCAGTCAACTTTCTAAAATAGTATACCTCAATGTATTTTGTAAAACTTCAATATACCTCAGTATATTTTCGCTAATCATTGGTATACTTCAGTGAAATTTTTCCCTGCTTTTAAATGTTCAACAAATTAAATAGATTTAACTTGACTCAAACTCTGACTAATCATTGTTTCGAAAGATGCAAGGCGCAACAAGGCGATAAAGGTCCATGTACCCGAGGCGCAATCTGTGAGGCAAAGGCGCACACCTCAGTGAAGTGAGGCCCACAGTAAATTAAGTAATTTTCTCCATTAAAATGTGCCTCAGGTGCGCCTTAAGTACATATCAGGCACACATGTGCCTCACTGAAATCACTGCGCCTTGCATCTTAAGAGCATTTGGCTGTTCCGCGTCACCCCTTGTGCGTCTAGGTGCGCTTTTTAGCACACTTGACCGGTTTAGCTAAATAGGTTAAATCATGTCTGTTTTGGCCAACCTTACCTAATCCAATTAATTGGATGGGTTAAATATTCAATCCCGTCTATTAAACAAATTGGAAATCTCAACCTAAACCCATGTCTTTCATGTCCAATAATGTGAAGACGAGTCAGGTTTTTCCATCTCCATCCTTGCCTAATACCTATAATTAACAGGACATAAAGCCTTTTCCTTTTTCATTTCAAATATCCATCATTTGTAAGCATATGTGAGCTTTGCTTTGCAGATACGCACACTTGGCATGTTGCGCTCCAGATTTGAGTCCGTACCTCTAGCTTTCAGGAAACGTCTTGTCCCACAGTCTAAAGAACGAGCCAAACGGGGAAGTATGGTATGGCATTCTATAGATGAATCTGTTGTGTTGTAGTTGTGAGCTACCCACCCAATCTATATTGTGCTGAATCTTCTCAAGCTTAAGTACTTATTTTGCCTAGCAGGATAGTCTGGAGGAGCGGAAGAACATCGCAAAATTCTCTCAAGTATGGAATGAGTTCGTACATTCTCTACGGCTGGAGGATTTGATCAGCCATAGGTAGAGTCTTTTGGTTTATCCAAATAGTATTACATAACATGTTGGGGGATTATGCTGATATCTGTTCCCTTCTCTAAGCCTCTTCTTTCTATATGCTGGTCTAATAGCTTTATTTTCATTATAGAGAGAGAGATTTACTGCTTGTACCATATACCTCAAGTAAGGTTTCAGTTGTTCAGTGGCCTCCTTTCCTTCTTGCTAGTAAGGTGTGTCCTGTCACTTCACTGTCTGTCTATAACCCTTTTCTATATGCTGGGTTAACTTTTGTGTTCTGCATATTTTATTGAACAGATTCCTATAGCACT
Organism: Mesembryanthemum crystallinum; assembly: GCA_030267885.1. Lineage (NCBI taxonomy): Eukaryota > Viridiplantae > Streptophyta > Magnoliopsida > Caryophyllales > Aizoaceae > Mesembryanthemum > Mesembryanthemum crystallinum. The sequence goes on along the minus strand of BSSO01004354.1, from coordinate 7,055 downwards.
AGATATGGCGAAGGATTTCAAGAAAAAGGATGGTGCTGACCTGTTTAACAAGATTAAAGATGATGATTACATGTACTCAGCGGTGATTGAATGCTATGAGACCCTCAGGGAGATTGTCTTTGAGCTTTTGCAAGATGCGGCTGATAAATCGTAAGGCAGATTGTTTCTTTCAGCTTGTTACTTCAAGGATAGTGGTTCTCGTTACACCTTTACATATTGTGAGGAGTACTAATATTTTGATTTTTCTTGCAGTGCGATTAAACAGATATGCGAGAGAGTAGAAACTAGTATACAAAACCATAAATTTCTGACGGAAGTTCGTATGAATGGGCTTCCTATGCTTCATGACAAGCTGGAGAAGTTCCTCAAGTTACTGGTAATATTTATCTTTCGTGTTTTATTTTCTTTCTTGCCCCCCCATCCCCACCCTCCACCCCCACCCAAAAAATAAAAATAATATATTTTGAGTGCTGTAAGTAATTGTTCAACATGGTTGCATATTTGGGTTATCAGATGTCTCTACATAACCTCTATTTTTTATTTATTGTGAATAAGTGAATACTAGACCAACTGCTGCAATACCTTTTCAAAAACATGGTCTTTGGGAATTATCTAATTTTTGCAGTTGCATTTGTAGGGGGTAAAACTATTTACATCTGGTATCCAGCTCCAAAATGCCTGCCTTAGGTAGGACTGTGGGAATGTAAATGGCACAGGCTTGATCTGGGGAAACCTGACTTTTTCCAAACTAAATACCTAAACCATATCGCATTTAATTTTTGGTACTGGAAACACTTCACAAATAGGGAACATTCACTTTACCCATTGTGAACCTATTTTAAATGAATTAGCATTTCTTTTCCCCATTAGCATTAGCATTGAAGGATGTGTTATGCATGGACTTTTGATATATCATTCCCATTTCCCCATAAAATTATTGTTCAACCAAATTTAAACTATATAATTAGAATTGAAAATCTATGCCACCTAGAAAACTTTGTAATGTAAATGAGAAGACATCAACCACAATCAACCACCAAAGTGAATGGTAAACTGTGCGGTCGGGTTCAGATAATCATATTTTCATATTTGCGCCATTTTTAATCAGGTTTCACCCCACTAACCAACCTGCTCCAAATTTGTATAAGAGTGCACTATGCCCGATTTATACTGGGTGGGTTGATAAAATTGCCATCCTAGCTAGGTGCGCTGTCCACTGGCTTGATTTTGATGTTCATAAAGGTATGGCTTGTTCTATTCTCACAAGATTATATTGTTGACAGCTGAGTGACAGTGATTATGACGATGAAGACCTGTACAAGTCCCATATTATCAATGTTCTCCAGGATATTATGGAGATCATCACACAAGATGTCATGATTGATGGCCATGAGTGAGTGCTGTAATGTAATTTTATTTTCAGATCTGTCAATCAGCACTATTTGAGATATTTCAATGAGGCTCACCTTGATTGCACATGTTTTCTTTTCTTTTCCTTTGTGTGCTAGTATTTTGAAGAAAGCTCATCCGCCTCATCAATATGATGATGATAGCAAAAGGGAACAGAGGTTTGAAAAGATACACATCCATCTTTTACGCAATAAATCATGGAGAGAAAAGGTAGACTTGTTTGTACTCTTATTTATTGGTGTACTGCCTTCGTCCCTTTTTAAGTTTTGTTCTAGGCTCTGTACGTGGATTTGGTATGCAATAAATTTACTAAAATACCCTTTTTTGTTGTTATTGGAAAGAAGAATGTGAGCTGGAAAGATTAATATACAAGAGTATTAATAATGCTTTTAATAATGGTAAGGGTATGAAAGATAACTTGTCAAAATTTTAACATTAGAGTTATAGAATTACACTTATCAAGAACTGAATTGTTTCTAAACACCTGGAAAGGGACAAAGGGAATATTTTCTCGTGAATCTAGCAAGTGACATTTTTTCCTCTTTTACCTCTGTAGGTTGTTCGCTTACATGTACTCTTGAGTGAAAAGGAGTCTGCAATCAACGTGCCTATGAATTTGGAAGCACGACGACGCATGACATTTTTTACGAACTCCCTGTTTATGACTATGCCATATGCTCCCTATGTTCGCAATATGCTTTCTTTCAGGTGACCCTTCAAATTAGTTTGTGGTTGTCAATTTTGGTTTTAATACGATGATTACATATTAAAGTAGTCTCTATTGTTTTGTAAGACGGCCTTACAAAGTTTTCAACTAAGCAGCAAAACAATCTTTCTATGCCTGGGGTTATATGTAGGTTTGTATAGTAGAAATTTATGTATTTTAAACTAAACTAAACAAATGGGGTTAATTTAAGTAATTATGCTTCTAAACTTCTTTACTGTCTTTTATGGTCAACAGAATATACCTATGTTACTGTCCACTTATCTGAAAGTGATAGATGTGACAGTGGTTAGTTATGTACTATTTGTTGGGAGAAATACATATAACTATCTTTTAAATAGGTTGTTTGAAGAAATATGCAGACGTGATAGGAAAACATCATCATTCCATAGCAGTAAAGACTTAATGCCCCCTTTCAGCTTTACTCAACCTGAATGCAAAAGTGATGCCTTGTATCATGTAGTGCCATAGAAATTACAGTATTACTTCATGCCATACAACAATATAATAAACCTATATAAATTTGTTGCCCTCGGATGTGAACTCATCCTTGTTTCTATCCCATCCCCTTTTCATTGATATGTGTATCAATATCTGTTACTTCATATCAATTGACAATTTCAGGGTGAATAGACATCGATTTAAGTCGCAACATGTAGCAAACATTTAACTATAAGATTGAGCTTAAAAGCAAACTTTCTCTGGTGAGAGATGAGATTCCTTGTTTTTTGGCTTTCTCCAAGATCCTTTTGTCTGAGTGCAGGCAGTTAGAAGTCAATCAGGAAGCCACTCAATAGTTTACTGTGTTCCACTCTGAAATTATTTATGGGAGAAACTATAGTAAATGATGTCCTCTTAAAGTGCTATTACTGAGGAGGATTGTTTTTATACTCCCTCCGTCCCTTAAAAAGTCAAGTTTAGGTTAGGTGGAAAAATAAGGGAACATCATTTATTGTATTGTCTTCCACTATGTTTTTAACTTTCACCCAATCATCATTGAGATTTTTTGCCAATTTAGGAACTTGACAAGTATTTTGAGACATCCCAAAATAGAAATTTTAACAATCTTTTAAGGAACCGAGGGATTATTTTTTTTGGTTGGTTGGACCACTCTAATGCAAGGGGATGGATTAAGATTTAAACTGTTGTTTTTCTAAACTTTTAGTTCTTTCATATTCACTTTTTTCTTTTATGGAAATCATTTCTTCTCACTTTATTTCTGTCACAATATTACAGTGTTTTGACCCCTTATTACAAGGAAGATGTTCTTTATTCATGGGATGAGCTTCATGAGGAAAATGAGGATGGAATTTCAACCTTATTCTATCTCCAGAAGATATATCCTGGTGAGTCAAACTGTTTATTATTATTTTTCTGTATCAAGGTCTGGGTAGAATTCATACAATAGTAAATTTGGAATCATTGTAGATGAATGGAGCAACTTTAAGGAGAGGATAAGTGATCCAAAACTTGGATATGCTAGCAAAGATAGCAAGGAGTTGATCCGCCACTGGGTATCTTATAGAGCACAGACACTTTCAAGAACAGGTTTGAGTAGCCTACCAATTTGCAAGCATGTTTTCCTCCTGCTAGTTTATACAGCTGTTGCTCACTCTAAGCTCTTTCTGTGTACTAGTTAGAGGAATGATGTATTACCGTCAGGCCTTGGATCTTCAGTGCTTCTTGGAATATGCAGAAGATAGGGGTATTAATTGTCTTTTCTTTCATCTTAGCAATAGTTAGCCGAAGTTTTATTTTTCTGGTGACTGACTACATTGATTTTGATTTTTTTTTACAGCTATCTTTAGTGGCTACAGAACCATTGAGAAAAGTGATGCCCATAAGAAAATTTTTGATTATTCACAAGCTCTCACTGATTTGAAGTTCACTTACGTTGTCTCCTGTCAAGTCTATGGTAATCAAAAAAAGTCCAGTGATTCTAAGGAGCGAAGCTGTGCCAATAACATACTTAATCTCATGCTTACGTAAGTTGCTCCGTTGGCCAATTCACCATTCTTAGTAGACATTAAGAATACAGCAGAAACATTAGTAATATATCAAGTTTGTAGGTACCCTTCGCTACGCGTTGCTTTCATAGATGAGAGAGAGGAGAAAGTGAACGGAAAATCTGAGAAGGTCTATTACTCTGTTCTTGTCAAAGGAGGTGACAAGTTAGATGAGGTATTTGATTGTTTCATTTATCTATCATATCTTCGTTGGCCTTTGTGTTATGCTAGTCATGCTTCTACACTGACAAGTGACAAGGACATAGAAAAAGTCGAATGCTGCATGTCGTAAAAGACGAAGCTGCATCGTTTTTTTGTGGTGTCTGAACATAATTGTTATTCTCCACTTTTTCTTTATTTTTATTTTTTAGTTTTTGTGGTTTGGTTTGTTTCGGCTTTTTCTTTTGGTTGAATTAATATGTTCTTGATTTTTCTGCCATGTTTAATATGGAGAGTGCTCATGACCGACTTTATATGTCTCAATGGATGTATGAGATGAGGTCTCATTTTGCTACCTGATTGTGATTTGCTAGTTGATGCAATTTTCAGTTATACACAAAATCTAATAGGATCTAATAGATTAGCATGGTAGCAAGTACGCAGAAACCAAACTAGAATGGGTACTGTAGTATTGGTTCTGGAACTAAGGGAAGCAGTTATTTTGGTTCTGGTTCTGGTGTTCATGTGTTGCCTGGCAGAGAATAAGTACCACTGATGTTTAGTTTCACTTCCGTATACAGACTATTTTTTTTTCCTCTGCCTCTCTTTTCTTTTAGACAATTAGTTTATGTTTATAGATATTTACGAGTGCCACTTCTTACAGTGTAGTGTCATAAAAGATATGTTTCTACATCCATCTTTAAAACAGCATAGTTGGGCAATTTTCTGCCTTGGATTGAATAATTAACTCACTGAAGTGTTCTTTGCTTCTTACTTCTTATAAAGTAGAGTCCCTTCAAGTGTTTGCAGAAGTAACCAGTAAGGCTATGTACATTTAAGCCCCCTACCTTGTCTTAGGCGAGAGACCTGTGAGAGACACTAGGGTAAAGGTGCTATATGGTATAAGATTGTTGCTGAGTCGGATGTGCAAGCTACAAAGTGAATGGTGAAGTTAACTCCCCTTCCACTCATGGCTCACAAACATTTATAGGAAATGAAACTGGGATGTTAGTTTCAATTATGGTTTCAACTGTTCAGGAACCATTATCACTTGCTCCCATATTCTGGAATCGTTTCCAGCAGCTGCTGATTTGGATCCTACACGTTCCTGGTTTTATCATTTCATGGTCTATGATTGAATGTCTACTGTGCTTATCCTGGTCGTCTTTCTTCGTTTTGAGACAGCTACTTTGGTCCCTGTGTTTACCGCCTCCTTTAGGGTGTTTGTTCCACTTTCTATTTTCATTTCTTTCTGTTACACCGATTGTATAAATGTCCAACATTACTAGTCACCTCTTCACTATAGCATNCCCCCCCCCCCCAACTGATCATATTATTTTACCTTTCCTTTTAGGTGAGAAGTCATCTAGGTCAATCAATCTCAAATAAAAAGAGTATTTGTTTACCCTTTCTTATTTATTACCTTTTCCTGGGACAATCTAACCTGTGAAAGTCTGATGAGAATAGTATGTGTGCTAACTGTAGTGACACATTTCAAACACCATGCATACTTGTTCATTTTCATTTTTGTTCAAAAAGAAATCGACTTGATACAAATTCAAAAGGGATCTTACTTAAAAATCTTTCTTCTTGGTGGAAATGAGGAAATGGGAAGGAATCAAGATGCTCTAGTAATTACGTGTATCGTCCCCCAGCCATTAGGTTGAGATTTCGATTCCTATGGGCCTTTTTGTCTCTTAAATAGTTTTTTTTAAGGAAATTGGAAAACAAAAGATTGACACAATCAAATAGAATTTAATGTAGCTACTCTATACACAAGACAAACTATAATTTAATTTAGAGCCAAGATTGTTTCTTCCTTGGATACAAGAATTACCACCAAGGTTTTAATCAACCAGCGGGATATTGACTTCTTTCCCAAGAAATATGATTGGCAGTCTAAGTTCTAAGATGTTTCCACGTATGGCACAAGGATACATCATGAGAAACCAACCACCAACTGTTAAAAGAGCCTTCCTGGAACACAACACCAACAACCCAACTAGTAATGCACTAGAGATTCAGAATATTAGAGGGAAACTCTCCTCTTCTGCTAGTTTATCCAACCTTTCAAATATAACATTACGTTCATGTCGTTGTACAGGTGAAGTTGCTCCTTTAGCTAAGGAAACTAAATACAGAACCAAATGGCAGATATACAAATTGTCACAAAATAGGCAATAGAAATTCAAGTGTACAATCACCTGATTTCAAGAGAAGCCTATTGACACCAGTGCTTTCTCGAATATCTCAAGTTCTCAACCAATGAGTGTGCAAATGTTTCTCCACTTAACGGAGGCTAAGTAGCCAACCAATAGGACATTAGAATAAATTTTTAACTCTGAGATCCTGAGGGGCTGAAAGGAGTTAATTAAACTCTATAATTGGAAGTGGACTCACAACACACTGAGGGTAATACAGCTCAGTCCTGTATTTGACCATAGACTACTGAACTAGCCCCAAAACCAGCTCAACTAACCTAAACAAGCTACCGAAATATGTCACATTTCAGATTGTGCTTTGAATTGATAACAACTTATTCACAGCTTTTTACCTTTTTTCAAGAAAAAGTATTAGTATTCATGAGTTTCAACCGTATAGCAAAAGAGGACGAAGTACCCTTGGCCTAGTTCTGCCGCACCTCGGAAATAAAGTAATTCTTGAAGCCCCTGCAGCTTGAGAGCCAAGCTCAGTAACTAACCTATACCCAAGTATTTGAGGAGACCCGCACATTGCTCTCAAGCTATATGTACTAA
>BSSO01004353.1:0-14702 GCA_030267885.1 Mesembryanthemum crystallinum | reverse complement strand
GGCTACATTTTCATGACTTAAGGTAGTTTTATAAAATTACTATAAAATATAAAAAGTATCCCTTAAGTGGCTAAAAGTAGCTCATAAATTGCAAAAAGTCACCATTATATTCGGTCGTCTAATGGTTAGACGGTTGTACACAAGAATTTGTGAATTTTGTTGTGCTTACAGTTCCCTTCTTAATTTTCCAAACTGAAAACAAAAAAATATGGTTTACAAAAATTGGTTTTGAGTTTTCAAAAAAACTGAAAACTGACAACTCGCAACTCCCCTAAACAGGGCCTTAGTTAGCAAGTGAACAGAGAAATTTTACATTGTTTTCGGTGGACAAAATCGTCATTGTCTAGACAGGTATAGCAATAACTCCTCCCTGAAGATGGTTCATTCTATTAAAAGTTACACATAGCAGATCACCAACAGGATTCGACACTGGTTGGAGTTGATGAAAGAGACAATTCTGTTCTAGTTTTGGCACATTTATGAGAGGTCGAAAGGCCATCATACATTTTATATACTGTATTTGTAAAAACAATAGTAGCAAAATTAAGAATGAAATAAGATCAAGAAATGTGTTACAGTTACAGTAGATTAGTATAGTACAGTATTGAGTTATTAGGCCCATCGATCGACAACCATAGTACTCTCTGCATGTCCTATGCCTGCTACTGCTACCCAACATGCCTTCCCCACAACATGACTAACCTCTCTGTTTTTCTGCATCAATCAATGTCAGAAACATAAAATTATTGGACAAGGCAAATTAAATTTACTCCTTTAATTATGAGAGAAAAATGCAGTAAATAGTGAAAAAGTAACTACACCATTAAAGAGAAGGTGTAATGCGCCCAACTATTCATCTTTATCCTGACTCGTTTCCAATATATTCCAATCTTTAACTCGGATAAATATACATCCTTTTCAAATTTCCAACTGGACGATGATCCTCTCTATTAACCCATTTCATATGTTTACGCGTTAAATTTGTAGATGTTTGTCACATGTACTATATGAATTTGAAGTACATAATAAAATACATAAAATTTCCCATGTGGCAATCATATAGAGAGGGTAATGTGTAAATGAGGTAATTGAGAGGATTATTATCCTTTTCAACCTTCAATAGAAGCTACTAAAGTAAATCACACCCATCACCATTCACAATGTATACATCTCACTTCTACCATGATGTATGTTTAGAAGTAGTGTTACAGTCCATATCATAAAAGAACAAGAAAGTGATATTATTAGTTTGTGCTGCTTCATAATAGAAAGTCAAAACATTACATGTAAGCTAAGATGGAGGGAGTAAAGTTAACTGAGAGTTGATCAACCAAGAATGGATCATTTTATGACATTATTTCCAGTAAGTATGTGTACACCTCTGGATATGACACATGGAGACTGTAGTAGACAATTGTAAATGAAGATATCAGCTACAGCTAGCTTAACTGGTAAAGTTCTTCCAGGTATACGTACCGGTACCCCATCACATTAGTCAAGTCACATTTCATCATCTTTTAAATTTATGGATATACAAGTTGTTAGTTAACACACATGCCAAATATCCACAAGAGATATGGAGTAGTATATACATTGAACCATCAGCTGGTGCAATTAAACACCAACTTTCCAGACAATTTGAAGTCATCAGAGAGTTGGAGAAGGGGACAATGTGGCTTAATAGAATGAAGACTAGAAAAGTAGAAGTAGACAGGACAATTATGAGAGATATTATACTCACTGTCTGTGTCTGTGTGACTGTGAGGAGGAGATTTGAACACAAAGATATTCTTCTTTGGGGAAGAGAGGTTGAGGGAGGTTGAAACAGTGCAGGGAATTTATTTTTGGAAGGAGCTATGAATGTCACAGAGAAATTTCCTGTGGTTGGCACCAAAAGCTGGGGAAGGAAAAAAAATAGTAAGAAAGTAAGTGAGAAAAAGGGGACCAGCTAATCACAGCCATTGTATGCTTCTTGGCTGGTCCTCTACAATGATAAGAGCAAGCAATGCCAAAACTATAGTGAGATTGTACATTTGGAGAGTGAATCAAATTAGTGACTGGTTTGATTCTATTCAAACACCACCACGTTACGGTGTTATTGAGAGAGAAGCCAACAAAATTGAATCATCAACCTACTTGTGGTGTGGTAGGAGTCACATATACACAACACAGCTTTCGTGTAGAGGTTGTTCTCTTACACTTACCACTTATGTAATCTGAAAACTATTGAGTTATTTCTATTTCACATCTATTTCACAACAAAACTTAGCTAAGAGAGAGACAAGATGAGAGAAAGAAAAGTATGAGTCCTAAGGAAAAATACTTACAATGGTTTAACCTTCAAAATTGGTCACTGAATAAAAGTCCAAGGGATCTCCCAACATCGTACAACACAAGAGATTAGTTGGGCGGGTACCATCCAACTGTAAATGGAACAAAGATCAGCAGTAATAATACAATGCAAACTTAGACCAAAAATATAAAATGTACTAATACACTAAAAGATAAATCATATGCCATAAAAGATCAACCACATTAGAGATCACGTATACTGTGGACGGGATCGCTGATGATGTGGTAGTTCTAATAGTTTTCCAAGGGGAAAGACCAATGAGATATTTGTCTAGTTGTCAAGGTGAGGTTAAATATACCAAAGGTCTAAAAAGATAATAAATTATCTCCACAGTCCACACCACTCATATGAATATCACTAAAAAAGAAAAAAAAACCCAAAATTTTATAGGACAAATAGCGTAATAAATGGGAGATAACAGAACACCCATGCTGGATCAGGCTCTGTTTATGGCTTTCAGCTTTTTATCTGATTTGCAGGCGAGGATAGTTATCTTTCACCTGTGGTCGTGGAAAGAACAGGGAGGAGATCTTGGAAGATGGAGAGAAAAACACCCCTTTATGGTTAAGCTGACCTTATAACAGAAATCTTGGAATTACTTACATCAAAGGAGAGACCACTGACTTATCTCTTTAACTAACAAATCCTCATTTGAATCTGGATTTTCATATCAAATTTTCATCATACAGTGGGCTCCACCTGCACAGGTCATGACATTAAGTAAAGTGGTACCTGGGATCACAGTACTCATTAAGAGATTAAGTTGGCTAAATAAATATCACCCACAAACTTATGAGTTGAAATGTACACACTAGTTCTGGACCAGCAATCATCAGGACCATTACACAACTAATAGTGAAGATTGATGATGCAGAAAAATAGGACTTGAAGATTTGCGAATCACAACCCAAAAAGCATGAAAGCTACATTTCATTGTAGACAAAGATTGAATTATGTTAGGGATAAAACTTTTCTAGTCCTATCATCATCCATGTTCCCCTCAATTTACTACAAGGATGGACCATATTGCTGCCATTTTCATGTATATACGGATATACCAAATCTGAGTGCATTAGTCGTCCGAGCTAGGTGGATTTTGACTGGTGATCTAACTTCAGCAAGATAATTATTGCCGAGAAATAAGAGTATCATTAACGTAACATCATAACGCTAGATTTTGGTTTGTATCAACACTTACTATTGGACTAATTTGGGTGTCTTAACCCCAACGTAGCTATGCTCTAAAATGTCACGATGTCACGCTTAAAGATGTTACACTTGAAAGTCCTACCTCACCTTGAACTTTTATCTCCCCCTTCTAGAACACTGAATATTCCACTCCTCTCCAAAGGGGCTTCAGATTGTTGAGTGTTCCTTCGCCTTCAAGGAATTCCTTTCAAGTTTCAAGTCCCTCTACACCCAATGTTTCTTTGTCCTTATAAGTTCTAACAAAGTAACCAAGATGTTCCTGTGTGACCCATATGATTTTTATTTTTACTATTTTTACCTACTAATCAAAATGACTCTAAAAGCTCCTTGCAAAAAAATAAAAAATAAAATAAATCCAAGGTTAAATACTGACAATTCCCAAGGAACTATTTTGGTACCACTAGCATTACCTGTCCTCCAAATGAGCTGTTTCAGCTCTAGCAGTACTCCTTGAACCCTTTTTCTCTTCGGATTACCAAAACAACTACCAATAATTTTGCGACAATCCGTACATTCTCCTACAACCGACAAAGCTAAAGTTTGTTTGAGTATCTGCAGATGGCATGCACTAATAAAAAATTCCTGTTATTCAAGATGATCAAAGTGTATATTCATATTAATAACTGAGCAAAAACTTAGAGCTGAATATTATCATATCAGATCTTAACATTAGCACTAGAACTCATTAATTAACAAAGAGATGCACGGAGACAAGTATATCAAGAACGAACAATTTCATTCCTCTCACAGGGCGAGTTTCACCTCTGTGAGGAAAATCTTAAAACTATTTTTACAAATTCACCTAACCCAGAAAATAATATATGGGTTATGGGTTAGATCAGTCCTTCAACAACAAAAACCCAGAAAATATTAAGTGGGTTTCAAAGAATAAAGATATCCACGATCGGCATCTCCAAGGTCAAACATTGAAGAAAGGATGGTAAAAAAAAGAGAAGCATGAGCTTATGGTCTTAATTAAGCTGCTTCATCCTAAAGCCATCCTTCGTCAAGGCAACCGAAAACTCCATCACCATCATCACCATTTCCTCTTTGCACAAGAGAAGTGATCACCTAAGCATGGAAGTGAGAGAACGAAAAACAACTTCTTCACAAGGAATAGTGAGGCCCATTTCATGATCAAATCCAAACTCTTCCTCAGCTCGTCGAAGCAAGCACTGGAACTCAGGATGGGACAAGAAGGAAATGGGAACAATGTATCTACTCCTATTCTTTCCCACATACACAGCAAAATGGCCTTTTGGTACGTCGAGGGGGAGGCCATCTTCATCATACCCATGCTTTTTCCCTAAGCTTGAGCATCTCTTGAGAATTTGCTTCAGCAATGCAGCTTGAGGGAGTTTGCTTGATTTTCTAAGAGCCATATTCTTTTTGTTCTGTTTTGTTTTTTGTTTTTGTTTTGGGAAGTTTTTAGATAGTAGATGAAGAGAAGAGAGTAAGTTAAGAGTGAAAGATGAAATGGGGAGTGATGGGAAGATAGAAAAGGGTGTGGAGGGGTATTTATGGAGGGGGAGAAGGGGAGAGAAGTGAAGAGGAGGGGGACCAGGAAGTCATGTGGGGTGTAGGGTGCAAAGGACAGGCCACGGGCGTTTTTGGGGTTGTGTATTTCTACCAAGGACAAGGTGGGAGCCCAGGACAATTGGGTTTAGACCCTCTTTTGTTGCACCTCCTAATAGCATTGTGGATCCCATCTCTCTCTCTCTCTTCAGGTGCATCTATCTAACTAATCGAAGTTTGCTTTGATCGATCTCCACCTCTTTGATCTAATCAAACTAATTATTGAGCAAGGACTTGGGACATGACTCTGTTTGAAGTCATAGATTACAGTTTATTCTGTCCTAGCATTCACCTAGTAAATAGTACTAATGGTTAACTAGCTCCTGAGACAAAGAATTTTTGGATCTTGAAGATTTTGAAGACTACCAGCAGACTAGGTTTCCTACAGGTGAAAGGATCTCTCTTTGGATTCTTAGCTCTTATTTGTCTTTGATTGATTAATAGAGGTTGTAGCTCAATAATCACACACAATTACTGTTTATTCTCAATCTTGATTAGTACAAAAGAAGGCCTCTAACAGGATCCTTTAATCATGGATCTAGTGTCCTAATCCTTTCCATCAAGATGATACCAATGGTTTGATAAACAAATACAAAATCAGATGTCTTTGGATTTTGGGAACAATGATCAGATACGGGTTAGATGAACATATTTTGAGGTGTATTCTGAGTTAAAATGAAGATGCAAAAACACGTAGACTAACATCGAAGGATGTTATTACCAAAACCGAAACAGATAGTGAAATCCAAGATCACAATACACATTCAGCTTCAGCCAATCACATTTCTAATTCGAAATTTTCTATGTCAATCAAACTAATAAGCTTCTAAACAGTCTTAGTAGACATCAGCACATGACATGGAAGCACAAAGTTTTCAACTTTTTATCATTCACTATCATATCATTGTATCACTCAAATAATTAGCTTCTATTATACCATTATTAGTACTATTTCCCCATTGCTTAATGCTTAGATTCCAGCATTATTTCTGCGAAATCACGGACTGGTAGTTTAAGTGTACTGGAAAGGTACAATCACAAAAACCGAGGTTTTGGTATTTTCTGAATGTAAAGGCTTGTGATTCTGTGGTAGTCACTGACAGGAAAAAATTAGTAACAAATATCCACAGCATCAACAGGATTGCTGTAAACCGTCCATGTGTGATCTGCCATCAGTTTTTTTTTTAGGCTTCTTCTATTTGTAGTTTTCTTGACCAAATATATCCTGATTTGTTGTCTTCAAACGGTTATAGTTGGAAGGACTAACTGACAAATAATCCACCCAGAAATTTAATTATTTCACATGACCGTTCTTTTAACTGATTTATTTTAAACCCCTGAAGATTATTATTCTTAATGTCGTATCGACGCGATTATAAAACTTCTTAAGTATTATTAATACTAGAAGAAGAACTTCATGATCCTTCTTCAATATTTTTATGTCAATCTATTTTGCTTTTTTTTTTTTTTGAAAATAGAAAATTTATTAATCTGTTAAATCTATTGTGAAGTTTGAAGAATAAGCTCTGTAGCTCCTTGGAGCTATATATGTACTTCATATTTTATTCACAACATGGACATTCTTTATTGTAGATCCTAACTCTATAACCAAGTTGCCTTGTTATTTGGCAGTTTCTAATATCTCTAGTCTTAAGTATTTATCCTTAACAGATTTAAAATTTCAATACTACTAAGAAAACCCTTGCTCAAAGGAATCAACTCAAGATTTCTTCTCTAAGCTTATAATATTTGTCAATCCACAAAAACAAACATTACACTTTACCTATATTCCAGATTCTCTCTGAAAGCTGAGAGATGATTCACCATTTTAGAAGTGTGTCAAAAAGGCATAGTTTATAAGCCAAGAAACCAAAATGGTATGTGGTTGACTAGATTACTGAAACAAATTATTTAGGGACCTAAGTTATATCAATTTTCGTCAATAACGGAGAATCGTGGAGTGTTACGGGTGGCACCACTCCCTCTCCTACCCCCAAGACGCAAGATCGACTCCCATGGCCTCCAATAGGGTTTTCTTCACCTTACCGGTTACCCTTTTCCGTGGAGGCCCCACCTTACCTACTAAAAAAACCAAAAATACTATTTCCTGTCCATCAAGGGTTTCAATCAGTGAAATGGAAGTTAAATGATGAGAAGATGCTTAACTAAGATGTTCGGTGGACCTTGTACCATCCAAACCAAAAAAAAAAAGGTAAANAAAAAAAAAAGGTAAAAAAAAAAAAAAAAAAAAAAACAATCACGAAGAAGGACCACAGTAACCAGAAATCAAGGCATTTTTAATATATGCTAGGTGAAAGACATGCAAGCTAAACTTTCTTGATGCTGATAAGACCACAATTAAGGAGGCCATCAAACAATAAGTTTGCTAATTCGACTCTCAACCATATTACTATCATTTGCCACCTAAAGAGCTAAAGACTCAACGATTACGGAGTTTCCTATGTGGTCCTGCTATTGAAGCAGTTGCTACCGAAATGAAGATCAATAAAACCAGAAAAAAAATCTACTTGAAGTGAGCACCACAAGTACGCCTATGCCTATCTAGATTGGATTTCTTTGGGATAAAAATCCACTCACATTGTAAGGCTCAAAAGAAAGTTCTGCAAAAGGTGATACATACATATTTACTAAAACCTTTTCAGGATACGGAAAGGGCTCCTTTTGTACGAGCTTGGATTCCTAAGCAATTCCAGTGTGTGCATAATCTCCCAGGCACATAAATCAATGAATAGTCAACATTGGCTAGTTGCTAACTACTTGATTTGATAGCAATTGGAGTAAAATTAACGAACATTTCATCCTCCGCTTTGTCTAACCCAAGATTACAAGAAAGGAACTTGTTATCCACAAAGGAAAATTGATGGTGATTGAATCATCATAAGACAAAAGCTGAGGATCCTACAATTGAAGCTAAGACACTGACATTATTTCCTCGCTCAATCAGTGGTGGAGGCAGCTGGTAAATTTCTAAGGTCCAACCTAATTTGATGTAAAGGTGAAACGCTATACCCTAAAGTACTCGTAATCACCCATATGCTCCTGTCTGTTTGTGTGAGAAGCTCTCCCATGTTCTGTGGACAATATCTGCTAGGAAGTAATTCAGAACGAAAGCGGTGCAGAGAGCTAGAGGGACCTACTATGCTCAACAAGAATGCAGTGACCCACAAGAGCAAACATCAAAGGTATTTTCTTTGGAGTTTGATGGTGAGTCATGACCGTAACCCGCTTGAGCACATGTAAGCCATGTTACTCTTGACCTGAGATCCCTTCGTAAATACGAGACTGTTAAAGTCCAGCACTGATATCACTCCCAACAGATTAAAACTGTAAACCTCAGTTGGATATAAATTTCCTACAGCTACTTCTCAGGTTACACTCGGCAGTTCCCCAGAGAACGTTGCAGCACGTCTGGAATTTTCATGAGTTCCTAGGTATAAAAACACTAACCCTTTTCTTACCTACACTAACTGCCCATCTGGAGACTCCCTAGATTCGTCTACAGATTTCTTTTCTTTATGAAGGCATCTGCAGAGAGCAATAAAATTACGCAATGCCGTTTGATAATATAAAAACGGATTATATTGAAAATGACAGGAATCTACATATCTTATATGGACAGGATACAAAATACCATGAAAAGCACTGGCAGCATGAGATGTAAATCCAATTAAATTCATGGTTGCAGTAAGAAAGTTGGGGGAGAAAATAAAACTGTAGAACCACAGCACCACAAAAGAGATTGATTGAACGCAGAAGATATACTATATTACAGATGAAATATGTGACTGCATAGTATATTCTCTAATTGGCTTTTCTGGGACAGATGGAAAGCATAAATGATAAATCTCTTGAATCTAAACAGAAATACTATTAAAGCATTCATACAGCACCTAGAGGATAAATTAGTCAAAGAGAGCATTAATTAAAATACCAAAATGATGCTACATCCTTGGCCCATTTCATTAAAAAAAAAAAAAAGAAAAAAAAAGGGATTCAAAGGATAAGAAAACGTACCTGTACGTAGGGGATTCAAGGTGCTTGACAAAACACATCTGCAAGGCCATAAACACATGTAAAGCCGCCGAAATCACAGGTTAACGTCTTCAAACTTGATATGTGAGGTTTGAGGAGGTTTCCCACTATGGCCCCTCCTTAATAAATGTCGCAAGTTTGTCATATCAACTCATTTCACTTGGAAATTTTCCACGAAAAACATGATTATGGACCATGTTGGATAGAGTACATCCAGCTCAGGTTGTCACTTTTAAGTTGATCAAAGTCAAGAAGTACGCCAAGTACCAGTCTCTTAAGCCATATGATCTTTCTAAGGAAGGGGAACAAAAGGAGGTAAATGTGATCTGATTAGCCACATTTGTCCATATTATACCATGAACTAACACCTCTCACGAGGCTCCTGAGTCCTGCCTATATGGTGTTTAAGGGGTCGTGTAAGCAGCCAAGTGCAAAAGGTTGTTCTCAAGACCCTTGATTAGCACCAATAGGCAGTAAATGATGCTCACGGATTCAATGCGTTAATCCAATTACATGAGGTACATGCATATTTCTTTGTGAATGATAATACAGGAGTCTAAGTGATTATAATCTGGAGACTAGAAAGAGTTTCAAGCAGATATTTATAGTAACCTAAGCATGACCCTAACCAATATATGCAACTTTCCCAACCATTTTATAGATCAAATGAATCTAACAGGAACAAATCTGACAGCAGGATCAGTAACAAGCTGTAATAATTCCAAAGCTACCAACCATAATTAGAACCCACTCACTAATGTTACAGATTTCAATAAAACTAAGAGGTAGTAGTGTACAAGTTGTACATCATCAAACTCCAGAAACTATGCCAACAACTTCACAAAGATAACTTATCTTCCTAACCGTGCAGAAATTTTTCTATACCAATAAGCAATTTGTTACAGCACTACTCTGTAATAGCAGTACACACTTCAAGACTCAACCCTGATTATAAATTAGTCTGTATGCAGTAATTCAGTGCAGGCTTCCATATGTAAGGCAACAGAATAAGATTCACGTACTCTTTCATTTGTCAAGGCGTAAGATAATACGCTCAGCTCAATTCTACCATGAGGCAACAATAAATAATACTTTGCAGGTGTAATACCCTTTCAAAGATCTCTATCAGAAGTTTGTCCTTTTAGGTGTATATGTATATTTTAAGTTTGATATGTACTTCCCTTTCTAAATGGGGAAGTGAAATTCATGTCCCTCAACTTTTATCTATATTTTTTTTTTTCTTTTGGAGGGGGGAGGGGTTGGGCAAAAAGGGGTAACCAGGCAACCAGTGATTTCATAACCAGCTACAGCAATATGGTTCATGATGATATAGGGAAACAGAGTGCCACAAAAGCACAAATCAAGGGAAAACTTCAATGCAGAGCCCTTGCATATACAAAGGACTATGCATATAACTGCATTCAGCCATGCGAAATTACTAGTCTAAATATAATTGTGACAAAGCTCTAATAATATTGATCATGATTCTTTTTAACAATTAACCACCTGCAAGACAAGTGTGCGGATCCTGACCTGTTCCTCAGCTGCTGCAAGCTGCAGCAACTCACCTCCTTTAGAATTTTGTAACGTGAGGGGACAGCATTATTTGTATGGCCTCGCTTTCCCTTTCCAATATCATCAACTGGCACTGTAATAATAAAAGACCCATTTGTTTTAGCAGTAGGTAAGCAGAGAGTAAACTCGAGAATGAGAGAGCAAAGTAATGCACCATGGAGAGGTAAACTGAGACCAAGGGTAACTTAAGTAGGTTTACTGCTGGATGATCTGTGTACAAGCAACAAAAGGACCTGATGGGTCTAGAAAACCCTTCATATGACTATATGACAGTATCAGATCAGGTTTCTTAGCTAATGAAGGACCAGGTCCATCATCAGGTAAAAGTCCAATTGTAAATATATTTGAAATTCTATTACCTCACTAAAATGTCCAAAGTCTCTCATATTGATATTATAACTTGTCAGGGAAATTTCACTTGTAGGCATGATGAGAGTATGGTCTCAACTTTTTTCGATACAGAATTAAGTATGCATACATCTCAACACAGGCCATTAAGATGGACAACTAAACCAAGTGCGAGCAAGAATAACAAAGTTAAAGCCACTTCAAGAAGGAGGCATGCTCAGGCTATCAAACCAGAAGTACTATCATTCCTCAGCCTCCATGTACGACAAAACAAGACTAGCACTTGTAAGTATTTCAGGGTCCTGTCTATAATTATCAATTTCTAATTTGACAAATTTTCTTCTTACTCTTCCACAAGCTTGAAAGTGCAGGCTTCATGAAACAGCATATCATCCACAGGTAGCTGCTCTGAATAGCTCTTTCATCAAATGTACAGTTTATATCCATGTGTGCTTTCTCTTTTGATAAAATAAAACGACTCTGCATCAATTCCTTCTGGGTAGACAATAGTTTCCAGTTACTGGCTCTTTTGATATGTCCATACACAAATTTCTGTTAAAATTTTCTCCCTGGAACTGTCTTCCAGAACTTTTTTCACTGATTTCTTTCGCAGCCTAGACGAGTACATGCACATCTTCATTTGTGCACCAATCTTTCCCTGCTTCAACTTCTTACCTCTACCCAGCTACATCCAGCCTCTTTCTTCATCCCTCGGTCTCTCATCAAAGTAGTCAATTTCTCCATCTCATCCCACATTTCAAGCTTAGCATACAAATTTGACAATAAAGAAAGAACACCGGCATTTTCAGGATCCAATTCAAGGGCTCTTTTAGCAGCCATCTTAGCCAAACTAACATCCCCATGTTCCTTGCAAGCATTAAGCAAGGCTCCCCATAATGAAACACAAATGTCAAGCCCTTTACCAGGCATGTCATTCACCAACTTCCATGCCTTTTCTAACTCACCAGCCCTACAAAGCAAATCAACTACACAACTGTAGTGCTCTGGGCCAGGATCTATCCCGAAATGGACCATGGACTCAAAATAAGAAAGACCAAGATCAACTTGGCCAGTATGAGAACAAGCTGATATAACAGTGACAAAGGCTACCTTGTCAGGCTTTATTCCTTCTACCAACATGTCATGGTACAACCTAATCACTTCTACATAGAGTCCGTTTCTGCCATATGAACCTAGTATTGAGGTCCATAGAACAACATCTCTCTTTTGCTGTAGACCAAATTCAAGTCCAGATAAGTCAAACACTTGCTGAGCCTTGCCTACCATGCCACACCTGCCATACATTTCAATCAAGGAACACAAAAGAACCACATCAGCTTCCTTGCCAGAAATTGTCCGAAGCACATAGCCATGCACCTGCTTGCCCAAGCCAATAGCAGAGAGCCCTGCACATGCACATAATACAGCCGTCAAAGTAAAGTGATCATAATTCAGATCCAGCATAGGCATCCTCCTGACCAGTTCGATCCCCCTGACCCAAAGCTTTGCCTCACCATAACCTGCTAAAAGGGTATTAGCACAAACAGAATTTTTCATGGGTATCTCGTGAAAAGCCATCTCTGCTTCATCAATAAGTAATGTTCTAGCATACAGACCAACAACAGCACTGCCGACAAATACACTAGCAGACCAACCAGACTTTAGTACATGGGTATGCATCTGCTCACCAAAACTAACTGTTCTGGCACTTGAAGCAGCAGTTAAAGCACTACATAGAGCATAAGTATCCATTGGAAAGCCATGAAAATGCATAGCAGAGAATGTCTGAAGAGCCAGCAAAGAGAACCCATTTCGACAAAGCTCAGCTAGTAATAAGTTGAAGGGTAGTGGGTTTAAAGAGTTTGCGGAAGTGAAGAAGCTGGTAAGAGTTCGGACATCATTTCTATGGGCTGACATGGTCGTGCATGAGAACATGAGCTTAGCAAGGATGTTAAGTGAACTGAAAAGCAAGCCCCTTCGAAGGAGAGTACCATGTAGTTTCTTGATCTCCTTGACATTATTGGTTAGAGTAAAATGGTTTAATGATCGAATGACAGATTCCTCTTCATATACATACATGTCGTCCTCTTTATGTCCCCTTATTTTGCGGCTCAATGTAACTATAACCAGTAAAAATAACTGCGTTTGCTCTGATAAGTGACTCTTCTAAACAGCTGCAAGTGCCAGTTTACACATTTGGATTGTCTTCTAAGCCCAACAATTTCATAACTCCTGTCAAATCCAAACCAAAAGAGAGATCAGAAATCTTGTTTTCTGGGCAAAAAGCAGGCAAGTCAATCCCCAAAGTCCTACATATTTTCAGGGAGATTCAACACAAAACCAGTAACGACATTTCGCCAAGCAAAATTCCCTTAACTGAATATAGCATGTGATAGTCAATTTAACTCAAATGTTGCTTGGATCACTGGAAAACTTGTTTTAGGCAAGATTGAACCATAATGCTCGTAACGTTTCACAGGGGCATTTTATCAAACACGTGATATGCACAAATAAAACAAAAGAACAACAATAAACATCATGCACACCCAAAAAGCTCGTAAATTCGTAAACCCCTGATTGAATCTTCAAGATATATATCATCCCACAAAATCGAAGCTGGAGTTTAAATTTTATGCAAAACATTCTATGATTACATACAATAAATACAAATACTTGAAGTTGATGCCTTTGAATCATTAAAACCAATACATCTATACCATGATCATGAGATTGATTATGTCAAAAAATTGTCCTAATATGTTGTGTTTTAATTAGTGAATACGAATTCAACAAACTGGAAAGGTTACCTTACCTAGCATATCAATCTCTATTGGCGTATAGACAGCAATGTGACGAGCGAAGAGTGAGGAGTGTGGTGGGAGGAAGTTGGGGGGGTGAAATCGACCATGAATATGAATAGTGCCATTTCAAAAGTTAGAGTTGGTGTTACTTCGAAATAAATAAATTAGCAACAAAAATTAGGGATAAATAAATAATTTATTTATTAAATGACACATTTTAACGCACGATAAATTATTGTATGGTCCTGAATCAATAGTCTCCTCTACAAGATACAAACAATATACATCTTTTTGGGTAATTTGGAGTGGGCTCTACTTATTTTGTGATAGAAGGGATCAATAGTCCCTGGCCATATAATAATTCCTCTTTCCCTAACATCTTGAATAAATTTGTGTAAGTGCACCCAATAAACTTAAGCATATTTTTTTAAGAGGTGAATTTTACACTTTTTGATGTGATTTTTGGGATGAATTGTATTTTTAAGATGGGTGACTTGTTTTAACTAGGTGAGTGACACTTATATGGTCCATTGATATTGATCAAGCAAAGTTTTTTTTTTTTTTTAAATTAACTTAAACTATTCATAAGTAGATTTATTTTGTGGCCTGACAAAACATAAATACTCACAATTATGTATTTCGCATTGCATAAGAATTTTTGTATCCATTTCACATTTAACATAAACAAAAAAAAATGGTTTTAGTATATTATTGAGTTAAATAAAAAAAAAATTGTCGATAACTACCTTTTAAGTTTCACTTTTTGCGAATAACTACCTTATAATTTT
>BSSO01004352.1:0-14702 GCA_030267885.1 Mesembryanthemum crystallinum | reverse complement strand
AAACTATAAAATGAGTGCGCTTTTACCCTGTAAAATTATGTCAAATAACGCACTCATCAAGGTGAAAAGACTCTATAACCCTTATGAAGTGAAAATAAAGTAAGAAAGAGATGGAGGCAAATATGAAAATAAGAAGGGGTATTTTTGTGACAAATGTTACATTTTAAGGCCCAAAAAGGAATTGGACAAGTTTATATTAGGATGGACCAAAAAGGAAAGCAACGAGTTTAAATAGGGACGGAGGGAGTATTATTTTGTGGGTTGTAATTGCTATGTTTTTATGAAAAACTAGACAACACCATTATTTTATTGATTGTAATTGTTATGTTGTAACTAACACTAGACAACACTATTAATTTGTTGGAAATTGATGTTGTTATATTCTTTAGCATTATGCAACACTAGGCAGTAAACGATGGTGTTATTATTTTGCTACATACTTGTTACGCTATTATTTTATCTTATTTTTTTGGAAATTAATTGTGTTATATTCTTCAATCCTTTTTATGTTTTACTTCATTTGTAGGTTTGGATAATAATGTAATGCGAATTAAGTTACTTCTCCTAATGAATACTTGGATAATGAGGATGATTTTTGGGATATGATGGGTTGTGTAGTATGTGATATACCGATGTATTATTTGAACTATATACACAAGGGACCATGCATAACTTCTTACCTTACGAGTGAAAGTGCATGATTGAAATATTGACTGGTCATGAAAAACGATGCTTTAACTTGTTTAAGATGAACCAAGACACATTTCATCAATTGTGTAGTGATTTGTAAAGCAAGTATAGTTTGAAACCTATGGAGAAAATGTCGATTTTAGAGTTTGTATATGTCCTTGGTAAGGGTGCATCCAATAGAGATAGCCACGAGCGTTTTCAACACTCCGGTGAAACTGTGAGTAGAGTTTTCAAAAAAGTTATAAATGACATGGATGGTCTCTCAAGGGATGTACTTGTACCAAAAGATCCCGAGTTCAAAGATATTCCACCTAGATTGCCGATGATATATGCCACATTTCAAGGTAGTTGAGTACATTTTTTTCCTTTTCATAATTCCTTTGTTAGAATAGCTATAATAGCGTTATAACTATTTTTTCATGTTAGGATTGCATTGGAGCTATTGATGGTACACATATAGCATTAATTGTTCCCAAACGGGATCAGATCCGATATCGTGAAAATGGATACTGACTATAAATGTCCTAGCATCATGTGACTTTGATTTGCTATTTACATATGTTTTATCAGGATGGGAGGGATCAGCACATGATACACGTAATTTCCTTGACACAATCAATATTCCAACTCTCAAGTTCCCGAAACCACCTACAGGTAGTTAACCTATGTATGGTTCATTACTCATGGCTTGATTTTGTAATATGTTATTTGTTAATATATGAATTTAATGCCGTTTTAGGACAATAGTATCTATTAGATAAAGGCTATTCAGAAAGAGAAGGATATTTAACACCTTACCCCAAGGTAAGGTATCATCAGTCAGAGTTCCGTGGTGCAAATCCAAGCGGATCTTAAGAAGTCTTTAATCGAGTTTATTCATCCTTGAGAAGTTGTATTGAGAGGGAATTTGGTGTCTTAAAAGCTCAATGGAAGATATTGGAGAAAATGCTTAGATCATTGACGGATGAAAATCAAATAATTGATCATTTTACATCTTACAAGTTACCGATAAATAGCTAACTTTACCAATATCTTTTCTAACCAGCCAATATCACCATCTAATCAAACCAATTAATACAAGTTATCACCAATTGATTGCCAAAGAAGGCCTATATATCTTGATTTCTAAATAATTATTGTAGCCTATAGATATGCTTAGAAAGACTCCTTCCAAAGGATAATTTATTAAAGGAGTAAAATTTGAGCAAAAGGCAAGAAAGAGGTAGGGACAGATCGGGCATTAGTACCCGTTCACCTTGAGGGCGTGAAGCATAATCTTTTGCTTGCACCCTTGTATAACTAGTGTTATCCTATCCTATATAGTATTAATTAAAAACTTCTAAAACGTGACACTAGAGAAATCAAATGTCGACAGTTTCTTTTTCTTTTCTTTCCAAAACAGAAAGAAAAAGAACAAATCAAAAGTCCAAGCACCCAATTTGTATCCCTTTTCTCCTTTCTTTCTTCTCCCTATTGTGAATCAAATTCAACCAACCCCACACCCCCCCTTCTAAAACGCTTTAATTCCATCGCCTCATTCTGCGAACCTTACCCCTCTCTCTCTCTCTCTCTCTCTCTCTCTCCTCTCAGCCGCCTTGCGACCACCGTCTGATTGATCGGCGATCAGGAATCAAACGCCTCGGTTTCTTTAAGGTCTGATTTTCGTCCCAATTTTTGATCATCGGTTTCTCATCATCGTTGATTGTTCCTATTATTTTTCTGATTTTGTTGGTTCCGTTGTTGTATTTGTTACGCAATCTTGTGTTGATCTTTAGGGTTTGATCATCTGTCTAATTAGTATGTTTATATTTGTACCTGTTGTCAATTTTTTATTTTTTTTAATTATTTGATGTATTTTTGTGATTTTTTTTTTCCCTGTTAAAGTTGGCTACTTTTGATATTATAATCATCTGGATTTAATTAATGATCAGTTATACGATGAATTCTTAGCCGGGTTCTATACAATGGTTATTGTTTAACTTTGCATTTTTTTTTTTTTTCAGATTGACAGTGTAAGTTAATATGTAGGAGTATTTTATTTTTGTTAAGTTATTCAATTGTGATTTAGGAGTCATTTTATACGTTTGAAGGATTCCGTAATTCTTTTCAGTTAGTTAGTATGTTATTAGAGTTGCTATATCTTAGTGTCTATTCAAACATATGTGAGTTTGACGAATTTCAGCTTGAGAGGCTTTTATGAAAGGTGTGATAGTACTATTTATGTCGATGGTGGTCAGTGTGTGGGAGGGAGGGAGAGAGAGGCATTGTTGCACTAGGGTCATCGATTGTGTTGAGTCGGTTTCTGATATGGACATAGAGAGAGTGTGTGAGATGTAAGCTCTAATGGGAGGTTGAGGTGTTTTGGTCTATAGTCACAAATTGTGCTGAGTTAGGCTTTTGATGCTTGCAATTTGTGAAAGAGGGCCGTTTGGGCCGTTTTATCAGAGAAAGACGTATTGTTTGAGTTGATTGTACAATCTATACTGTTGCTTATCTCATTTCCAAGCTTATTATTCTGTAGTTGTTTGATTCTGTCTTGTCAATATTGCAGGCTTCAATGGTTTATCTTCTGACACATTGTATCAATTGTCTGAATATCTTAACTCAAACTGTCCTGTAGGGTTTTAAGAGCACTTATGTGATACTCTTAATCTAATGTCATATGATGCAGCAGACATAGAATATATCAACTTTTTGGTACAATGAATTCGAGAATAGGCTTTTAAATGTTGAAGACTTTGCTTGACTTCGCTCAACTTAGGAGGATAACTCTTGCTAGTTGGTTTAAGGGAAGACATAATAAAATAAAACACTTCTGATAACTTTGGATCACCAAATGGTAAGTTTGACTATTAGTATGCTAATTGTCTACTATCTTATTGCAGAGGAGCTATTCCAAATGGACCTTCTTTTACCAATGTTTAATTCATTGGGCCTTTACCCCCCATTCTCATATGACAACCTGAAATCATCTCCTTTGATTTGGAGGGAGGGGAGTTTGTGCGAATTGAACTGCACATTCTAATGTTGGGGGGAAAGAGAGGGATTTTTCAAAGAATGGCCTGAGGTAGTTGGCGACATCTGTGCTAGGTTTGTGGAGTTGAATATTTCCTTGGTTTGAATCAGAGAGACTACATTAGTGTTGCTTTGGGAGGTATTTTTCTGACAATAGCAATTTCCTTACTGCCAGGGATTTATATGAATTCTGCAGATCCTATAGCAAAAATTTTCCAGTTGCCCTTAGGTTATGGGGTCTGACTCAGAAGAAACTACAGTTGAGCCTTGAGTTGGTGGGATGCCATGTCCAAAAGCTTGTGCTCTTAGCACCTAAGATGAGCAGTACTTCGTTACCTTGAGAGAAGGAAAGCCGACAACCAGTATGGAATAAGCCAGGAAATGATTTTAGTTTTTTGTGGTTGCCATCATTGTGGCATCTTTTCTCCATTATGCAATTGTTCTCAGATGTGATTGTTGCTTTTATAGATTGTAGTTGCCGTCTTTATGGCGTAGGGTGTAGTTCCCTTCTGATATCTTATTGTCGATAAGAAGCTAAATTGGAGTAATGTAATACATTCATTGATACAAATGTTCTTTTCCTGAAAAGTTTCCTCTTGCAATTTTGCTCACCTTTTTTTTTTTTTTTTTTTTTTTTTTTTTTTTTTTTTAAGTTCTTTTTTCTCTTTCAGTTTTAGTGCTCTGGACACCTGTTACTTTTGAAACTTGCCTAATCTTGTACTAGCTCGTCTAGCTGTATGGTTGTTTACATTAGTGATCGGCCTAATTGCCATGTCTTAGGAGTATTGGTGCCATCTTATCTGGTTCTATACTCCTAGCAGTTCTTCGTTTTTGTAATTGATTCAGATCTTAAACTGTATTGGGGAAAAAAAGGTAGGAGGAAGAAGTAAAGTGGCTATAGATGTAACAGGTCCTAAAATTATGTAATGATGATAGGGCTAATGTCTTTATTCTGGGAACACCTGCCAGTAGTGCCAATATTTATGTAAACCTTCATCTTGTAATTATTTTATAGCCACTGGAGTAGGTTTTGGAAATTGGTGATTTGCTTAGTAACAGCCATACGTATATTGTTCTTGTTTAGCTACCTACTGCCACTTCTCTGCTTCCTCATAAATCATAATTGACTGTGACAGACACACCACTACTACTTCTGATAAGCTCCTTATGGGGATCTTCAAACTTCGGACTGATTTTTACTGGCAGCTCCACTAAATGACAATATTAATAAGATTATACATGCATATACATTGTCTTTACATGGGAGGAGTTGACTGAAGAGATATAAGTATTTGCATAGTTATGAATATTACACTTAAAAATACTAAAGATTAGCAGTATAGCATTACAACATCTTAAGTAGAGACACCTGCGTAGATGTTGAATTTATTGTTGCTCACTAATACTACGAAGGAAATGATTGAGCATTGTTTTATCACCCATTTGCATGTAAGATACAATCCAACCTGAGTGTTTGATTATAGCGTTCGTGGTTTTTATTTGGGGAATTTTGAAGCTTTGTTTCTGAGAAAATTGTCCAACCTAGCCGGCAGATATAATCGAACTACCTGGCAGCAATTGACCTTCAATTTTTAAAATAATGAGTATAGGCTGATGCATGTTTGCCCCTATTTTATTCCGTGGCATTTATCAATCATAATCATCATGAACTATTCTTCGAGTGAGTTGATGCTCTGGTCCTTGATTTTCTCAAGCTCTCACATATATTATTGCAATATATAAACTATCCTGATGTAAGGAGTTTAGAAGGTAAGTTTGGAAGTGACACTGCAGAAAATCATGATGCCTCTTCAGCCCCAATTTTACCTGAAAGGAAGGTTATGTATCACTCAGGGATAAAACTGTGTATGTTTCGTTCTCTCCTGTGGCAAGATCCCGTAGTGGTGGTGGTTGTTATAGACGGCTGAGTACCAACATCCCTACTCTAAGAGGATCGAAGTAAATAGAGAAAAACAAAGTACAGTATCGTTGTCTATCTGCAGTCAAAAAAAAAAAAAACAGAAAAAAAAGAAAAGAAAAGAAAAGAGAAGAAAAAAAGAAGAAAAAGCAGCCTCAAATAACATTAGGAATTGCCTACCAGAGAATGTAATATAATTTAGCAATGCACGGTCAGAATATATAATTGAATTACGTCTGGTATCCACAGCTAGTTGGGGTTTGGAGGAGACCTTGTGCAACTACTGCAGAGCAGGTGAGGGACGCCTTCTTTCTTTTGTCTATTAAAGTTATGTGGCCTATGAGTTATATTGCAGCACTGTTATGAGGCCGCTTAACGTAATTTTTTGCTAGATCCTAATTTGATCTAATGTCTATTTTGGAGCTGTTAATTTGTGAGTTTGGGTAGGTTCATTTGTTGTGAGTGGTTTCAGTTGTGGTTTTTCACTCTTTACTCGTATATGAAGTCATTTTTCCCGGAAGGGATGGGGGAAAGGGTTTCGACATTCTCTTTTGTGACCTTTTCTGGCTTTGGTAGTAATTTCGCATGCATCTTGTGAGCCTAGTAGTGGTTGTGATCAACACTTGTTTGTGTACAATTTGTTTGGTATATGTTGAGTCTTAATTATTTAGATTATCTTTTCCTGTTCTTCCGAGGTGTTGGGATTTGGGAAGTGTGAAGGTTGTCAAAATGAGTAGTTTTAGTACTTCTGTAAGCTCAATGCCTGTCAATCAATAGTTATACTTCTGGAAAACAAGCAATCATATGATGTCCTGATGATTGGAGTGAATACCAAAAATATTTCGTTAGATCTAAATATTACCTTGTCTTTTTGAAATATATTTTAAGGTTGTCTATCTTCCTATATACAGGACGGTCCTTGATATTAGTTGCTTTTAGAACTTGTAGGAAACGCTATCCACTGCATAACGAAAACGATTCCTGTTGGTGGATCTGTTGAATTGCATTGTTCTAGGTGTCTCCTGGATATTACATAAGATCTGATTTATTGATTCTGATTTGGACAATCATGATCTATTTTGTTGCATGTATGAGTGGCTCTACTTTGTTAGCTTTGCCTTATTCAATACTTAATATGAGCACTAAGCCAGCAAACACTGTGTGTTTTGTTTCCTGAGAAGAATCACATTCTCTTAACTCAATATTCCTGGTTCAAAGTGCTCGGTATTGCTGTCTCTTGTCATCTGTCACTTTAGTTGAGGGAGTTTACCCGTGCTCTGGATTTGATAGATGTTGCTGAAAAGCTTTTGGAAGATGCGGTAAGCATGCAATCTTTGCATCATTGAGCTTGTTCTGCTAGCTTTCTAGGGGGTGGGATCCTCCTGCTGTTCCTCCCACACTGGTTGACGACCTTAAGATCTTGGCTAAATCCCCTCACCTAATCTCTATCTCTCTCTCTCTCATGATACATGTTCGTACAATCTTGATAATCAGATTGTCAACTTTGGCACCCATTCCTTACCCTACCATTGATTTTGTTCCACTATGATTAGTGATTTTATAAGTGTCACTTCGTGGTGGTTTGAGACTGAGTATCCACAAAGAGAAAAAGCTTCTTGATATTATTAATCTTCAATACCTTCCTTTAGCTTTACCTCACTGCATCAACATTTCAATATCTCAATTGTATTCTGAATGTTTGCTGCTGATTTATTTATCCATTGGAAATTTGATAATCTAACTTCGCTATTGATAGTTCAGTTGAATGTCAGGCTATGAACCTGCTGTGTTGATGACTGTAAAACATGACTTGGCATTTTTTTCCATGTGCTTTGATCAAAATTGATGGTGCAAGCTTTTGTTGAATAGTTCTTTTGCAGCGCTTGATATGATTTATCAATCAAGAGCTCTTAAGTTGTCAACGTTGATCATGCTTATGATTGTGACAAGTTTTCACTTGCATTAGAGATCTGTCATCTAATTGCTTGGCAGAAATTTTATTACCATTTTTAAACGCAATACATAATTGTTGACCTGGTCTCTGAATCTTCTATCAATGTATGAACAGTCTGTCCTGTTGATGCTAGAGGAGTTTGTATGATTTTACTTATGCTAAATTCATATCGTGTTACCCATTTTTTTCATCCTTAGAAAGTGATATTTCTCATGGAGTGTTTGTAGAATATCTAGGACATATTTTCGTTACTTCAAAGTATTAAATACCCTTTAGCTTTTTCTCTCTCATCAAGTCACTATCACCTTTTCACCCACTAGTAAAGTAAGAGCAATGTGGCAATTTCCTTCTCTCTTTAAATATTGTGCCCAATAGTGAGTGTCACCTTCAATAATGAACAGATGGAGTACAATATTTGAAGTAGAATATTGATCCTGTTAGGTACTATGGTTAGTTACTCAACCCTGTTGAACTCTTGCAGCTTTTCGCACCAGTTCACTAGGTTGAGTACTGAAGGACCGAGTCTCCTGATTTGCTATCCTGTTTTCATGATGTTTTCTCCTCTTAGCCTTTGTTTCGTAGTTTATACTAGCATGTAATGGGGAAGCTTTCATTGTTCACTTAGAGAAACTAACGCAACGGTTTGGCCGGGCTTGCTACATCTATCCTGTGGTTGATTATACCACAGTTCATTTCTCTATGGACTTTTTCTAAGGTTATTATTAGAGAAGCCATAGAACTTTGTCTGTACAACCATGAAATACTTAGCATTAGTGATTGGAGTTGGGTTTTTCGATGGTTCACATGAGCTTGTGGTGTGTGTTGCACTTCATTATGGTTAGTTTTGAACATTAAAACGGTGGTCTATGCTATTAGGCGGTGTTTACTTAGATGCAATGGTAATTGCAATGTAATGGTGAGTTTTTAGTTATAAACATGCACATGGCTACTCATAAAATGTCTAGTAGTTAGGTTGGTTGTAACCATCATTACTTCTAGTCATGTAATGATGATTACATAGGTTGTACTAGAGTAATTGTAATTACATAGATTGATGTAATCAATTACACCTCTCTCAATCACTCCCTCCATCCCTTCTTTTTCACCCCTAGCTCTACCCACTAAAATGATACATTTACATTGTAATCAAAGTTACAACCAAGTAAACAAGCCCTTACATTCTCGCCTTCATACCCTGTTGTCAAAACAATTTCAATTTTTTGATCCTTCATATACCATCTGAAGCATTTTCAGCATTATGTAGCTCTGCCATATCTGCAAACTTTGTTTTCATGGTTAACTCAGATTCTTCAATCAGTGTTCTGTTTTCTTGCCACACAATTAACACCATTGCTGATACCATTTCATCAAACTTATCGTGGTTGATGAACATGGTGAACTGCCTTCCAAGTATCTGTCCCAGTAGTCTGGTAGGAGTCGTGTTTCATAATGAAGGGCTCACTCCAGCTAACCAACCTTTTTTTGGGATTATTTTTTGTTGGTGCAAACCTTTTTTTGGGATTATGCTCGAATGCACTATTATCTTCCAGCAACATCAGACCACCTTCGTGAACCTCTCTGCTATTCTACCATTTTTTCATAATATGTTACAAGGCATTTGGCCGTTTTTCATTTATTGCATGAGCTCACCAATCTGCCATTGCCTTCCTCCCATCTTTGTAAGGCCATACCCTTTTTTTACTCGGGTCAAGCGTTCTTATGTGGACATCTTTATTTCTTTTGCAGCATGTCTGAGAGACCAAAGGCTGAATATATAGCTATCTGATTTACATTTGGCCATTTCTTATCCTATCCATAGCATGAGTGATAAAGTCCACCATTGCCTTCCTCTTTATCTTTTTCTTCTCCATCCAGTCGGCTTACTGGGTGGCGCTTTCTTATGTGAACACCATTACTTATTTTTTGCAGCGTGTCTATGGGGATGGGCTGAATATGTATAACCCTTAGGTAATTGACTCAAAAATGATTTTGTTGTAGTATAAGATTCATAGGCTATGTTTGATCAAGTAATGTTTAATTTTTAATTTCAAGACTGCCATTTTTTAGATCAACAATTCTATCTTTCATACCTATTCTAAGAATATATTTACCTGATTTTCATGATTCTTTCTTGAACTGCAGGATTTGCTTCCTTAATTGGTACTGAGGCCACACCAAGTATTACACCTTATGTGAATATGGCTCACAGACACATATACAACACAGCGCAGATATTTGAGGCTGAACCTGATCAGCAATGGAACCATCAGCATGCTGAAGATCCGTACCTCCACTTCGGTAATGAGGATTGAAATTTGTCTTATATGTCCATCCTAGATCTTCTTCTTATATTTTGCGTATATTGTTCTCGATATTTGCTAGGAGTATGGTTTGCATGTTGTTACCGGTCATTTTTCTTTCTGGAAATTGATTAGTGTTTATTTTATGAAAAGTAAGAAAGAAATGTAAATAAGATGTGAAGAATTCTACTTTTGAATTCCACTAAGTTCTAATTTATGGTTAAGTCTCATAACGCATCAACCTCTTGCTATGTTTAGATAATGGATACGGAAATGCAGGGACATGAAAAGACACCTTTTCATGATAATTATTCTTTAAATGTCATGTGAAATGGGTGTTGTGTTCCGTTGTTGACACATGTGTTGGACATGGACACGTAACCCTTTTGAAAGTGTCAATGCATAATAGATTTCTTAGAGAAGGTTATGATTTTCTATCAATGTGTTGCTGCTTTCTGATTGCAATGGGGAATATTAACTTATACCTCCAGTGGATAGGAATAGGCTTCAAGTAAGACTGTTGTGAAGGAAAGTGTTATCTGTAGACACTGCGAATGTTTAAGCTTTGGCTAATGAGATAGCAGAATTCGTTGGGAAATGGTTAGGTGCCATAAGGCCTAGAGCTGGCAAATAGGTCGGGTCTGGTCGTGTTCGTGTTAGTGTCGAAGGTTAAACGGGTTAGAAACCTCCAACACTAACCCGACTCGTTTAATAATCGTGTCAGAATCCTTGACACTAACCCAACCCGCTTACTAATCGTGTCAAATTCGTGTCAACCTGCTTATTTAAAGTTTTTACTTATAAAAATAAAAAGAATTATATAAGAGATCAACAAAATAACACTACAAATATTTAAAACTTATCGATTGTAGTTCCCACTTACGCATCAAATACATAGTATAAGGAAAATTGTATATTCACACTTTAATTTTTAAATAAAATAGTGTGTAAATGAATTTACTCTTGATATATTCGAATAAACGGGTCAGAGTGTGTCAATCTCGTGTTGACATTCTCAACCCTAACCAAACCCGTTTAATTAAATGGGTAAACTCATGTCGACCCATTTAATTAAACGTGTCAAAAATCTCAACCCTAACCCATTTATTTCGTATCCGGTTAGTGTCGTGTTATCACGTCGAGTCAGCTTTTGCCCCTTATGATAAGGGGCACCTGAGGGTGTACCTCCATAAATAAATGTTTGCTTTTTTGTATAATTTTTTTTTTATCTTATCCACAACTACTAATTTACTCTCAAGGTGTGCACCTAGTTATTTCCCATTCTTTTTTTAGAGAAAAGAGAAATTTCATTGAAGTTTTCTGGTCTGCTATATGCCTGTTTATTCCTGTTGATAGTTGATGCTTGCTCATGTATTATCCACTCATACCAATCACATTGAATTGCAGCAAGAACTGGTGCAACAGAAAATGGCCCTATTTTTCATCCTGGGGAGAATGGATTGGCAGATCGACCTCATTTCTCTTCTCAATGGAATCCTGCTGCAAGATTAAATGGATATTCTTCATCAAGTCAGATGGTCAATGCACCTCATTATCAACCTGATGCTTCTGATCCATCTCGTGATTCATTGCATCCATCTGCTGCTGGAAATGTCTTTATGATTCCAGAAAATCACGTTCACCATGGATCTTCCTCAAACTATGGAGCTGAAAGCAACTTCTTTGATCTTTCAATGAGCAATGGCAGAGGGGCATACAAAAGGAAAATCCCTGGGATCCCTGCTATGGGTGAGAGGGGCGGTACAAGCAGATATTACTGTGGTGGAAGTTCATCTGATTTATCTTCATCATCAGAAATGCGGCAGGAAAAATCAAATTTAGATCCTCAGCATACTCACTGGGAATCATTGACTGTCCCTCCAACTTACAGAGCCAATCATCTTTCAATAGGCGGTGAAAGCTCTCTGAGGAATGTAAGAAGCCGATCTGCATTAGACTTGGAGCCTGATGTTTATAGAACCCATGTCCCTGCTAATTATCCGCACCTTCCCACTTCAAGTAGGCTTCCTATTGATCCATCTGGCTTAGCAGATCACCAAAGTCAAAGTTCGAGTGTTCCTTTACCGGAATGGAACCCTGTTCATGTCTCTGGTACTTCACATGGAAGACCTATAGTCTCAAGTAATTTGACTCATGAGAATAATCACTTCTTTGCCGGAAACAGTGTAACTACTACTTCAGGTGAGATGGCCGGATACCACCATGACCATGTATCTAACATAAATTCTGCTGTTCCACAAAGTTTGCATCCTGCTCCTTCTCATACAAGGGGAGTTCGCAGTAGTTATAGTCACAGATCTAGCCCTAGCCACAGAGTTTCATTGGGAAGTTTGCGCATGGGCCATGTGGCTCCTCCAGATGAGGGTCTGCAATTGGTGGGAGAGAGCCATTCCTCTAGGCATCCAAGACAATTTGGTCCAGTAGGATGGCGCAATGGTGACAGGAGTGGTAGATCAAGGTTATCTTCTGAGAGATATCGTGTGCTTTCCGAGGGTACTGGTAGCCATGATCGAATGACACCTGAGGTAGATAACTTTTGACTCTTACTACATTTCCTTCTTTACGTTTGTTTGGGTTATCTCCTGATGTTGCATGGTTTGATTAGGTTATGGATGAAGAGTTGCGTTGGAATTTGGAATTTTTTTCTTTTGTGGTTGTTGTTGGGTGGGGGGGTCAGGGAACTGAAATCTGATGTCAGTACTGTCTGGATAATGACTTTGACTTAGTAGTTGTGACCACCAGTGATGGGATAAGAACATATTTCTGTCAAACTGTGATGTTCTATGTCATTTCTGTCATTAAATGGCTTTTGACTGATTTTGTAGTTGACCTGTTAATTTCTATGGGGATTTGCTGATGTAAAGAGGCAGAAGCATTGTCTGGGACAGATTCGTAGTTGCTAAAATGTGTTTGATGAACATTTCTAGAGAGATATCTTAGCTGTTCAATTCATTTGCATTTATATTTCACTTTTAGGCAGTTGCATATAGCAAAATAACCTGGACATCTGGCAGCAGCTTAGAATGGCTAACCTCGGTATGGTGCCTTTTCTTTTTCTTTTTCACATGATCAGTTGTAATGAGCCACGGCCCACGAAGGAAGAAACTCTAGCATATGGGCCCAATCTCAATCTTTATTTGCAAATGATGTCTCTCTAGTCTGAAGTATGGTTTTTCAAAAGGATGTTAGCTAGCAACAACTTCCCTTCCCCATCAGCCTTGCACCTCTTTATGAATCATAGTAAACAGAAGTATGTTCTTTTCATGGCCTTAGCTAGCAACAACTTCCCTTTTTCATCAGCCTTGCACCTCCTTTTGAATCTGAATAAACAATAGTATGTTGTTTTTTTTTTTTTTTTTTTTTTTGTTTTTTTTATGGCCTCTCGTTATTGTCTACCTTAATGAGCTGACAATTGAACATGCTTTTTCCCTGAATTACTAAGTTGGATTTTCTGTTGGCCGTGTCTTAAAGTTGATGTGTGTGATTAGTGTATAACAGTTTCTGATAGACTATGGTGTATCACATTTTCATTTGTTTGCAGGGTCTTATGATTGTTGACCGATCTTCCTTGTATGGTGGTGCAAGGAGTTTGTTTGATCAACATAGAGAAATGAGGCTAGATGTAGATAACATGAGTTATGAGGTAGGTGTTGTTGGCTTGCTTGGGGTACTTTTCTATTCTTGAAACTTTATTTGCTTTGCTAAAGCTTTTTGCTATGAGCAGGAACTGCTTGCGCTTGGAGAGCGGATTGGAAGCGTTAATACTGGGGTGTGTGAAGATCAGTTGCCAAAGTGTTTGACGGAGACTGTGTACTGTTCGTCAGATCAAGTGCAGGAAGAAGGAAGATGTGTAATCTGCCTGGTATGATTCCAATTTTAGTTTGAACGTCAACCTCTGTGACTGTACTCACCATGACTAGGATTGAATATGCTAGAGATATTATGTTGTGTGACAGTTTCAGATTAACTGTTGGGAAGGATATCAATTGCCTTGTGATGTGCTAGTTAAACTTTGAAAAAACTATCAATCTGGCCGATTAGGGCTACTTGTTTTAATTACTTAAGTGACTTGGGCGAACTAAGATTAGAACAAATTTGTCAGCTAATTAGGAGATATAGATGGATAATGAGAAACTATTATTTATTAAGAAAAAGAAAAAAGAGAAATTATTATGTTGTCAGTCTACCTCTCACAAAAAAAATGTGGAGCCCACTCCAAAACACCTCCAAAATTAGTTGTAGCCACCTTCTTTGTTATAGCGCCGGATAGTGGGACTTGGTAGTCCTAGACTAACTAATAATTTCATGTGGATTACTGATGTCTCATGTTGCTCTGGTTGATCTTTAACCAACAACCAACTTCAAGAGAAATTTCCTCTCAATTGCTCTCNTTTTTTTTTTTTGGCTGAGGTTGGATCAGGCAGACCCAGCTAGCATGCTTATTTGCTGAGCACCACAAGGCTTGTTTTCTAGAAAAGTTTGTTTTGAAAAGAGAATCTGGGATTGAAATCTGCCTGTTTCTCAGTTGCTAGTTGAGAGACAATCATTGACCATGGAATTGTTCACAATTCTCAACTTGTCTTTGAGAACATCATCACTTTTCTTAGTTGCTTGTTTTTCAAGTGGAAAAGTTAGCACAACTTGCTAGTTTTCTTAGAGAACAAAATAACTGGAAACGGAACCTGGAAAGTCTGCACATTCTTAAATAGACATTCTTTTGGCTTCCGCTAACGGATGTGCGCAAACCTTTTTTTTTTCTTTTTTTTTTTTTTTTATGGCAGGAGGAGTATGAGCATATGGATGA
>BSSO01004351.1:0-14703 GCA_030267885.1 Mesembryanthemum crystallinum | reverse complement strand
AGCATAATAATTAAATATTGATAATCTAGCACCTAAAACACTTAACTATTAGATTGTTTTAGAGTAACATTACGTAAATTAATTTTAAATTTTAAATTAATGTCGTATTTGATGGTTCAGTATCTATATGGAAGGTGAGTAGGCACAGACGCATCATTCTCTACTCCAAATGTGTGTTTAAGTAACTCATGTATCCACTTAGGTTCTATTCAATTTTATTGGGTCAAACATAAGACAAATGCATCTCATTCTGAAGCATTTTTAAAATCCAATGCAATGATGTAAAAATTGTAATTTTTTGAGTTGTGTAACAAAAAGTATTTTTCATTTGATTGAGAAAACAGATTATGTATAAATTAAAATCACAATTTCATATTTAATCAATATAATAAAAGTTGTGAATAATGATGCATTAATGATGGCATTTACTTGGCATCCTAGGTGGCATCAACACATGCACACGTGGCGCTTATATGGCGCTTAGTTGGCGTCTTACGTGTCGGCCTCACACGTAAAGGACCCAACTTTAGATATATATATATATGATTGTGTACATTTCATCATTCCAAATCTCTAACTACTTAGCTCAATTTAGTTTAGATATACAACTTGTTTTTCTTTCACACTTATTGCTTAGTTCCCATTCAATCTAGTTCAGTTCAATTTGACATGCACGTTTAGTTCTACTCTATTCAAATCAATTAATGAAACACATCCTAAATTAATTTGTAGAATAACAAGAAGATTATACAAATTTTCGAGGTAAGAGATTCAATTATGACGACGTAGATTGGATCACTTAGAATAATCAGTCATGTTGTGTAAGATAGGGTGCGTGGTTGTGTGCTTATATAGCAGTATCGGGTTAAGGGCTATAACGATCCTTATTCCTTAGGGCCATTTACTTGATGTAATTTTGCAATCTTAGCTAATAAAATTCAATAATATTTGCTGTTCAAAAATAAGAAATAAAGAAAAATCAGTCATCATATTATTTAGGGTACTTGTATCAAAATTACAGTTCTTCATCAGTCACAAATTTAGAATGGCACTTGCAATGTTTGTGAAAGGATATAAAGTCACATATTTCTATGCTCATACAAGTTAGGAGTGAAAAGTGATTAGTTTCATTGTGATCTGGATGGCATCAACTTAAGCAAAGTAAAATGGGATTCTGCAAGAAAGACTTGGGATGGGGGCCCACGGATAGTAGTAGGTCATCAAAATATATGCTAATTAATATTTGTGATTGTATGACATATGCAACAGTGGATTTCCATCTTGGTAATGTAGCCGTTATGTTCAAAATGCACAATGTAGGCCCAGGGCTTAACAAAATACCACCATCACATTGTTCACTTGATAAACCCTAATATGGTGAATATGATTAATTTCGGGCCACGGGCTGACATTATATTGATACATGCCAAAGCTAGGGATTGAAATTTACAGTCGCGCAATTTATCTTTGGCCAAGGTCGGATGACCTTCATTGGAGTGACATATCAAGTAGGGTTATCTACCTAATTGTTTGAATTGTATAAAAATTGTATTTTCTCTCTCTCTCTCTCTTTTTTTTTTCATGGAATAGTTGAATGGATTATCAAAATAGTGATCGCCTCCGACACATAAACTGTGTACATAGATCGGAGTAATATGTAGTTAGGTTATATGGACTCCAAGCAAAATAGATATGGAACATCATATCTACTCACACTGTAATAACGTGCATATCAAGAGTACGAAAATTAAAATTGAAGGAAAAAACTAGCAAGTTTATCATTTTAGTTCCTAATTTTGCTTTTTTACTTTCTTTTTTTTTATGACTAATCTTCTATCTCAACGTCAGTTTTAACAAATAATTCGTTTGGTTCTTTTTTTTTTTTTTTCATGGAGCCAATCAAAGTAATTCTCTTCTTCTTCTTACTCAATTTTCTTCTTCTTACTCAATTTATTTTTTTTTAGTTTGAAGAAAAAATTGAAATTCTCTCATACCATTTGAAATACGAAAAATTAAAAATTCTCCTAGTCAACCTTTGGTGAGATTATAAAGCCGAAAGCCTTTATTGAATTGGTGAGGTATAAAGCTCTTAATAAAAGATGACTGATGCATATGTAGTTCCTTTTCAAAATGAGACAATTAATATATACTATAACTTAGAGCAACTGATTTATCATCATCCAACTAGTAACATAGGATACCAATTGAAGTTCACAAATGTACCCATATTTAGAGTGCTCATGTTCATGAACCAATATCACAACAACATTCAACTCTTCCAAAAATGGAAGATCCATGAAGCTTAATTAATTAACATCATCTACCTACCTTCCATAAAAAAAACAAAAACAAAAACAAAAACAAATAAAACCATCTTATATCTTCACATAAAATGTACTCCACTATTTATGAATAAAGATCAAAGATTCAAACCATCAGTACAAGATGAGTATATTATAACATGTCAATCACATTACTACTCCATAGCATAGTCCAATATGATCTAAAAACATTTCCACTCAAAAAATGCATGCAAAATACAAAAGGAGGACATGAATATTTTGTAGTACTCACTTCATCATATGATGATGCCATAAAGTCATTGATAAAGCTGCAGCAACATGCGAATTTACTCAGATCAACTGATGATCTGATCTTAAAAATTTGGAAGAGACAGATGAGATGGACGTACGAACGAACCAAAAATACCGTGCAACGCATTTGTTTATTGTAACTTTATGGACTAAGTAAACTTCTAGGGACCACATCACATCTACCAGCAAAAGAAAACTCCTTTACTGATCTAGTATTTGACTATGACTATGACTATGACTATGACTATATATGGCTATGAGTCTATATATATATATATATGACTACGTATATGCATGGAGTTTCTAATTAGGGTAAGGTCACAGTCACAGTTGTTCCTACCTGCTACTGTTTACTGATTATTTTCACTACACTATTACTTTCTGATTCTTTTCATCATTACCCCCACATTTTCTCTGACCTTTTTGTAATGTAATGGGCATACATTATTGTAGGAGTATTCTTTAACATCATCAGCCTCTTGCTAGCTAACCTCCGATCCTTTATCTCTCTTGTTTCTCCTACCGCGCGCGCGCAAAATGGCTCTGTCACCCCTGATCACCACTATCATAGCCTCCATTGGTATGTTTCTTATGCAGACCAATGGAGCCTTTGTGACCCTGGGCTACAAGTATGTCGCTGCGAGAGGGGCATTTATGAGTGTTCTTGTCGCGTACCGCCTAGCCGTTGCCGCGGTCATCCTCACAGTTGCTACCGTCGTCAATGAGAGGTACTCCTACTAGCTAGTTTTTTTTTTTTTTTTTTTTAAAATTATTATTAATTGATCTGTTCTTCTAATCTAGAGTATATGAATTGATTTGTGAAGGTATATTAAGAAGCTGAAGGAGGAGGAGAAGATGAGGCTCCAGCTTTCTTGGACGGTTTGGGTACTAGCTTTTTTCTGCGGGCTGTGCGGGTACGTATTTTTGATTTACTTAATTAGGAAAGATTTTGGGTCTACTTCATGTCACGTATTTCTTTTGTTTTTTCCGAATTGTTTCTGTTTCTCGTGTTTATATTCATGCTTAACGTGTTACATTTTGTCGAGTTGGGATGATATGCCCACTTATACTCGAACACAATTTTGTTTGATCTGCTGGTTATAAGCTTGTAGAGGTCATCTTTACTTATTGACATGTACTTGGAAGCTGAAAATTAAAGTTTGCTCACTTGCTCTATAGTGTTATGCATTGGGTTAGTTGTTACATTTGTTAAAAGCTAGTATTAGAGGTACTTTCTTAGTCCAATGGAAAAAGAAGTTATTTGTAATCACACGGCCCACAGGTTAGGTTGTATAGATCTGAGATTTGATTGCCTATGGCAGGCCCACTTTTGTTTTTTGAACATGGGCCGGGCCTAGGCAATCAAATCTCAGTCCAATGATAAGTTTTTGTAGTAAATAGAGTTAGCAATTATAGTATGAAAACATGATTATTCTTTGTATTTAGTGTAAGATTAAAATAGTTAGTATATATGTAAAAGTAACCTTTTTAATCTAAGGTTAAATTTTTTACTTTTTATATATAAATAAAGGAAGATTTTATGTGAAAAATTGTGAATTTTCTTTTTAGAAAAAGGGGCTATGTAGATTTAAAATAAAAGGTTAGTTTTTGTAGTAAAAGGGTAAGTTGTTTGGAGTATGAGAATTTCTTTTGATATTTGAATTTTAAGATTAAAAATGTTACCTTCTAGTATATAAAGATAGAGAAAATGGTAAATTTTCGTAAGAGAATGTTCTTTTTACCGAGAATAGGCTAATTTAAGTGCATAAACAGTAATATAAGGTTTACTTTTTGCACTAAAATGACAAGTTTCTATGAAAAAAGGATTAGAATTTAAGGGTTATCTTTGATATTTTAAGTTTAATATTTTAAATATTGCCTTTTTATAAAGAAGAAGTATTTTTTTAATTAATTTATTTAANAAAAAAGAGGAGAAAACGATATTTAAAAAGAAAAAAAAAATAGTTACATGTATATGCTGCTTCAAGGATTTGAACCGGTAACATGAACAAACAAAGTGTATGGCCTCCACAAATTATACTCACATAATCTTCGGAATAATGGTGACAGCTATTGACAATTGTACAGTATATAGACTAGAACGGCACATAAAACACAGTGCTCCATGAAATTTGTCTAATGCAATAGCAACTGTTTTGGGTTAATTACTTGGGTTTTTAAATGTCGGGTTTTCTTCTAATGAAACTAAAGAGGATATAAGCACGGCCAATCTCAAGTATATCCTAGTACATTTGAGCTCTTTTTGTAGCTCTTATTACAATTACTTGCTGATTTAGATACCCATTAAAATTTTATGTTAAGGGGTTTTAATGAACAAAAACATATTAGTATAAGCCTAAATGAGGTTTCATTTCTAAGACGGTGGCAATAAGTGGAGTTTCTCTTGTTTATATTCATGCTCAAGGTGTTACATTTTGTCGAATTGGGATGATATGCCCACTTGTACTTGAACACAATTTTGTTGATTTGGTTATAAGCTAGTAGAGATCAGCTAACTTATTGAAATGTACCTTTTTTTTTTTTTCTTTTTGAATCGGTATTGAAATGTACTTGGAAAATTTGCTTACTTGCTCTATA
Organism: Mesembryanthemum crystallinum; assembly: GCA_030267885.1. Lineage (NCBI taxonomy): Eukaryota > Viridiplantae > Streptophyta > Magnoliopsida > Caryophyllales > Aizoaceae > Mesembryanthemum > Mesembryanthemum crystallinum. The sequence continues at coordinate 9,511 of BSSO01004351.1, read as the reverse complement.
GTCTTAGGCATTGGGTCTCTAGATTCCTATGATAAATATTTGAAAAGGATAATCATTTCTTGATAAACTAGTTTCAGTACTGATAATTTGTTGATTTCATAGGGGTTCTTTGGGTTCAAACTTGTTTGTGGCAAGTTTGAACTCAACCTCTACCACGTCCGCGACTGCCATCTCTAATCTTACACCCGCAGTCACTTTTATCATCTCTCTGATTTTGAGGTTTGTTCTATTATTGTATAATTTTTTTTTTTTTTGAATTAGTAAAGTTGTATTTCTGAGTCAAAGTCATAATAATTTTTTTTTAATTAATTAGGCGGGAGACCTTGGCCCTCCACACTTGGAGTGGGAGGGCCAAGATTGTAGGGACTGTAGTTGTCATTGCCGGGGCAATGACACTCAGTTTCTACAAAGGTCATGTCCTCGAGATTGTCCCGGCCGGCCACTCTGCTCCGATACTGATCGAGCCATCTTCCCACAAGCATGGTGAGCTTGTGGGAACTCTTTTGGCTTTGGCGACCTCGATTTCATCCTCTACGAATGTCATTCTCCAGGTAATGAATATTTGGTTCTCATTTATCAATTTTTTTTTTTTTTATTGACAATATAATGTGATCTTAATAAATATTTACGCACATTTGGTTTGTTATGCAGGATCTGCTACTAGAGCGGTACCCGAACAACATGAGGGTTACCGCTCTAGTAACCTGGATGGGGGCATGTCAGTCCATCATTTATGCGGGACTGACACAGAGAGACCCCAGCCACTGGTATCTGGAGTTCACCATGCTTGGAACTGTACTTCTCTATGCGGTAATATTATATTATTAGCATTTTTATTTTTTCATATTTAAATATCACTAGATCAAAAGGATTAATCAGTAACATATTTAAGGCTAAAGGGAAAAATTAGATTAGTGGCGGATCCAAGATTTTGAACTTGGGTATGCACAACTACTCTAAGGAAACAAAGTCGAAAGAAAATTACAACTCTAATATACTTAAATCTTGTATTTTGTTAATCCAAGCTCTCCTTATTGGTTAATCAAATTTTTAGACATGTTTCAATTAACTTGTATCCAAAAAAAAAAAAAAATGATAAAAATACTATCGTACGAGTACAGTAGTACTACTATGAAATAGAAGTAGTCAAATTAAGAATAGATGTTTAGACTTAGTTTTGGAAAATATCGTTAAAGCTTCATAGTCTTATTAGCTAGTTATATTTAATGTTGCTTAGAAAAACGTACTGTAAAATTTACTGCAGCCTGTCAATTTTCCATAAATTGGGAGAGAGAAGGGGAAGAGAGAGAAAGAGTAAGGGGCAATGTTAAACTGTAAATTTGAAATTTACCCGTCCAATCAATCAATTGAATACATTACAGTAGTATAATGAAGTCCTGATTAGTAAGAGAGGAACATAGGTGATCTGCTAGTTAATGGGCCTTCAAATAATTACTATATCTTTATTGGGCCATTCAGCAACTCAGCATATTTATTCCTAGGCCATGGATCCGCCCATTGAGGAGAGAGAGAGAGAGAGATGAACTTGGTGGAGTAAGGGAGAGAGAAAGGGATTAAGGGTGAAAATATATGAGGTATGGATTTTTACTGAGTTGGGGGTTTAATTGGGCTGGATTACATTAGTGTGGCTAAGGTAGGGTTAGTTTGATTAGTTTAGGCCCAATTTACTTAGCATATTTGAAGGGAGTTGGATTTTACTAGCCCCAGTTTACTTAACATATTTGAATGGAGTTTAGTTTTACTAGGCCCATTTTACTTAGCATATTTTGAAGGGAGTTGGGTTTTACTAGGCCCAGTTTACTTAACATATTTTGAAGGCCCATTTTACTTAGCATATTTGAAAGGAGGTGGGTTTTACTAGGCCCATTTTACTTAGCATATTTTGAAAGGGAGTTGGGTTTTACTAGGCCCATTTTACTTAGTATATTTGAAAGGAGTTGGGTTTTACTAGGCCCAGTTTACTTAGCATATTTTGAAGGGAGTTGGGTTTAACTAGGCCCAGTTTACTTAGCGCATTTTGAAGGGAGTTGGGTTTTATTTAACATATTTGAAGGGAGTTGGGTTTTACTAGTCCCAGTTTACTTAACATATTTTGAAGGGAGTTGGGTTTAACTAGGCCCAGTTTACTTAGCATATTTGAAAGAAAAAAAAAAAAAAAATACAGCTTATCTATCCCAAATTAAATATCACTAGTGTATTTTCTACTTAACTAGAATAGTAATTTTTTTTTTTTTTGCAAATGTAATTAACCTAAATAATGTTATGTTTAGGGTATTGTCGCCTCTGGACTCATGATGGTTATCACCTCCTGGTGTATAACCAAAAAGGGTTCCTTTTTTGTATCGGTATTTAGTCCGGTACTTCTCATTATGGTCGCTCTGTTCAGCCCCTTGATTCTCGGGGAGCCACTTCACGTAGGCAGGTAAATCATCGTAATTTTTATTTTTTTTCGTCTTTCACTTATCATTCTATTTTTCATTTTATTGTTTGATATATTGTGATACTTTCTTGTTTTTAAATGTGTAGTGTGGTAGGGGCCTTCTTTATCTTCTCCGGATTGTACTTGATCATATGGGGCAAGAGAGACGAGAAGAAAAAGGCGATCGAAGACACCCGAGAGACGGAAGCGGAACCACCAGCTCAAGAGATTCAAGCTCCAGCAGCAGCCCAAGTAGCACCTCAAGTATTGGCACAGAGTGAGATTACGGAAAACGTCTAAATTGTTAGATTAGATACTCATTACAAATATTTCAAACATTCTGTTATGTTAGATTATTTGTATGTTTGAACACTTATCAATGTTTTGCCCTTTTAGTTATCTGACGGTCTTTTATGGCATGACTATGATTTCATGATGGGTTTCTGCAACTTATAAATTTGTTGTCCCTTTTACAGTTTACTTCCCTTTCAAACCAAATGTTGGTTTACACTTGTTACTTCATGTCGCACTTGAATCCTTAGTTTCTTCTTTGTTTTATCATTTCTTTTCTTTCTTTTTTGTACCCTTTTTTTTTTCTATATTTGTTTGCTCTTTAGTTTATTTTTACTCTTTTGTTGATGAGTCACTTTTTGTTTTTACGAGACTATCAAAGATTAACTTATTTTTAAAGCAAGTAATTCTATTAACAATAATATGCATTCTTCATAGACGTAACTTTTTAAAACTATACCTAATCCTTTTAAACTTAAAATCTATGTATCAAATAGCTATACACCAATAGTTAAGTATTTGGTTGTCATCTAACCATAATCATCATATAACCTCTTGTATCAACTTGAAAAAAAAAAAAAAAAAAAAAAAACTTGGAACGCTTAGATCTTAAATTATTAAACAAAAACTAAACCTTATACTTAGCAGGGTATGGCCTGCCTAGTTATTACAATCTTGGCCTTTTATAGCAAAAGCTAAACCTTCTAATTTAGTGTATACACATTTAAGTTAGTCATTTATAGAATAAAGTAACATTTATTTTGCTTATAAAAAAACACACCCTTTTCATTAATCATTATATTATATTAACTATCATTTTAAATATTAGAATCGAAGTACCAAATGTAACCCTCACATTACAAAAAACAACTTATTTTTTTCATAAAAACTTATCTTTTTCCTACAAAACTTAATTCATTTTAGTTTAAACTCTACAAGTTAATATTATTAGCCCTTTTTTTTTTTAATGAAAATTAACACTTTTTCTTATAAAAAGTGCTTTATTTATATATAGAAAGTTGTTAAATTTGGGCCCAATAGAGAGTGTCCGCAACATGACGGAGGTTCCAACCCAAAACCAATTGGCTATGGGTGGAGTAACTTCCCTAGTTATAAACACTTCAAGGCACTCTCATTTTATCCATGTGGGACAACCCACTTAACAAAAGTAATACTTTTACTTCAACCTACCAATTCACGCAGACAAGCAAAAATGGTTCTTTAGTACCCATTATATTAGCGAGCTTTGAAATTATTTACCAACAGGATGGATTAGACTGCAAAATAGTCAATTTCATAAAAAAAATATCCTACTCAATTTTTTTTTTTTAAAATTACCATTCAAATCTTAAACAAATACGATAAAGGTAACTCTGTTTTTTTTTTTTTTTAGGATTTTTTTATTAGAGTAATGACCTATTTATTTAAAGATTAACCCTTTTCGTCTTATACTGCAAATACCAAAAAATAAATAAATAAATAAATAAATAAATTAACTCTTTAGTAAAAGAAGGTACTAGGATTTTGTGAAAAAGTGACTTATAAGGCCATCAATATCCATAGCTCCCATAACTTCCAAAACTCCCACTATTCATAATGCCACCTCATTTATAACTCCCATCCTCAATCTAAACTCCCAACTCTAATATCCATAACTCCCCTAAAAAGTAGCTAAATGGACCCTACCAATCAACTTACATTATTTTAATACTTTACCAACTCAACAAATTCTTTTTATTTATTATTTTTTTTTTTCCAAATTACACAAGTGAAAATTGTAAAATAATAATCATTATTACCAGGCCAAAATATTTTGTTTAATAATTTAGGATAAAAATAATACAACAAAAACCAAATTAAAGGCAAAAAGTCAGAGGGTAAATCAAAACTCAATGCAATAGTTGTAATAAGCACAAGAAAAAGAAAAGGAAAAAGAAAAAATTTGCCCAACTTACAGAGCTTTGTAGGTCTCACCCCTAGCTCCCCACTTTAGCGGTGAAACTCAATAAAACCCCTCTTAACTCCCTTCATAGCTCCAGGGATATACATACAACAAAAAAAGCTATTGATAAAATTTTATTACTGTACGTAATATTTTATTATCATTAGTGAATGGATACTATCATGAACGGTACCTAATCAAACTAGGCAACTAGCTAATTTGAAAAGGTAAATTAACAAATGATCAAATCAACTACTGATTTCTACCTAAACAAGGCTAGCTTCACTATTGCGATATACTCCTATTCATACTCTCACCTCACAACAAGTAAAAGCTGAAAAAAATCATTGAAGGTGAGGATAAAAAAATTAAAAAAACTGAGGATTTTACTACACAGTATCTTTTTCATCTTCAAACAATGATTACGTTTATGTACATTATACGTGTAAAATGTTTCTAGACGTATATGAAATGAAACTAGACCTTATAATTGGTACTATTTATCGGACAAGAAGAATTATTGTTACATAACAAAAATGGAAATAACAATATTTATTGATTGTACTAGTAACAACATTAAATCAATAAGATCATATACTCCATAAACATTAGTATTAAATGATCAAATCAGCTACTGATTTGTAGTCAAAAAAAGGCTAACTTCACTAATGCGATATATTCATGCTCTAACTTTGCTACCGTATCTCTTTTTCATCTCCAAACAAATTAAAGATTACACTATATGTAAAATTGGTACTATAAATTTATTTATACATGTATAGAGAAAGAATGGTGCACTATATACATTATAGTCCTTAATTAGTTAGTGTGAAATGAATCTAGACATGTATGAAATGAAACTAGACCTTATAATTGGTACTATTATGGGACAATCAATGACAACTATTGTTACAGGATAAAAACGGAAATAATATTTCCTTCCTAAACATTTGACGGAACAAATGTGTATATATAATTTAGATACTATGTAAAGTTTCAGAGCAAATAGGATTATTTTTGTCATTCATATTCATATTTCTCAACCCCTTTTGCTCAATTTTCAAAAGAGACAACATGAATTCGTTAAAGTGGGGGGTGGCCGTGTTGATGATACAAATACTGGTTTTGATGAGTGAAATAAGAATAAGCAATGGATTCGTCAGTCTTGGAACATATCACGTCCATGTCACCAATGAATTGCCAAATGATGAGAATTTATTCCTTCATTGTAAATCCTTGGATGACGACCTAGGAACTTATACACTTGTTAACTACCAAGAGATTGAATGGAAGACACACATCAACTGGAAGTTGACCTCAAGAATTTTGTGCGACATGAAATGGTCTAAAGGTCATGGTGAGAATTTGCCTGTGTTTACAGTTGATTACCCCTTTTTATGGGATGCTTGTAACCGTAAACATTGTAGATGGTATGCTCGTGCTGATGGTGTATACTTGCACAATTTGCATTCGGATGTCTATGAAAAGCATTATAATTGGAGTAAGTAGGTCCTCCGATCCTTCCTATAGAGGGTGTGCCTTGGAAGTTCGTTTTGTTTGAAATAATAAGGGGATGAAAGACATTCGTGGGCAGAAGGTGAATCCAATTTTAATGCTCGTAGTCTTTTATTACTAGCGAGGGTAATAACTTCGTCCATAAGCTGGCTTCCTGTTAAGCCATAGAAATTAAGGAGGAGGTAATTTGATACTAGTTTTCGAGTCTATTTAAATTCATATGAATGATACTTAATCAGTATTGATTGACCACAATTTTACATTGTATTTCACTTCATAGCGCTATTACACAATTAACATGTTCGATGATTCTACATCGGCTTTTTATTTCCGTATAACTATTTGTCAAATAAGCATTCAAAATAACATGATGCACTACTCCCAAGACCAACTAGGAAAAACTGTCAATTCTGTTTATCTTCCTCCATGCTATTTACAGCCACTAGTCAAACCCAGTGTTTTTAAAAATGGATTGGACCATCACGGCCAGTCAAATCGGTTCAACCATCGTGAACCGGCCTTCCAACTTGTGCGATGCTAGCTTTTAAACCGCTGAAAGTTAACCAGTCAAACCGATCCAATTCTGTTCAAAAGCGGGTAAAATCGGCAACCACTTGGACCGGTCTTACAGCTCACTTTTACCGTGCACCGGCTTTTGGGCGCTTCAGCAATTACAAGGATTAAAACTCTTTCCGTTATCATGCCATATAAGACCCTTTTAGTATTTTGTGTGAATTTTTTTTTTCATGCTTGCTTTCTACTCAAAATATTAGTTTTTGTCATCGACTCATTGGGATTTGAACCCAAAAAAAAATGTGGCTAAATTTTTTATCACACTTATTTATTTTACTTTTAAAAATGATATGAGTATCATTTCATTTGTATTATTGTTATAATAAATGAATCTCAATGATTAACATCTAGTCAAACTAGTCAATTTTAAATGGTAAGCAATCAAATGATCAAATCAGCTACTGATTACTAACGACATCTTTACTCATGGCTCCCATAATTCCCCAAATTTTCATTATTCATAGTGTCACCTCATATATAACTCCACTCCTCAATCCAAACTCCCATCTCCAATATCCATAACTCCCATAAAAAAATAGCTAAAAGGACCCTTAATCAACTCATATTATTTTATTACATCAACAAATTCTTTTTTTTTTTTTTTAATTTTTCCAAATTACACAAGTGAAAATTGTAAAAATAATAACAATTATTACCAAAATATTATCTTTAATAAATTTGGATAAAAATAATACAATAAAAACCAAATTCAAGGCAAAAAGTCACAGCTCCACACTATAGCGGTCAAACCCAATAAAACCCCTCTTAACTCCCCTGATAGCTCCAAGGATATGATGCCCCTAATTAAATAAGGCTAACTTCAGTAGCGCGATATATTTATACTCAACCTCACAGCAAGTAAAAGATATTCACTGAACATGAGGATTTTACTGCTATATATTTTAACATGTTCAAATAATAATTACATTTAGGTTATGTTTGGCAAAAATCAGCTACCTTATCAACTCCAACTACTTTATCAGCTATCAGCTAGTTTTTTTATTCTCTCAGCAACCAAACAGTTTATCTAACTATTTTCATATTTTAGCTCTCAACTTGAACTTTTTCAGCTTGTTTTGAGAAGTTATTCCAACAAACTTTTCACATAAACTAGCTGAAATACTTTACAACAATTTTGAACTAGTTTTTTAAGCAGCTACTACATTATCAGGCACCTTATCAAATAATTTTGCCAAACATAGTCTTACATTATATGTATTAAAGTTAGTGTAAAAGTATCTAGACATGTAGTCCTTTATGAAGTAGTGCAAAATGTATTTAGACTCAATCTATCACACTACTTTAGACTTTGTAGCATGGATTCTGGTATGGTAAAATATTGTGCCTGTATAAAACGAACCTGGATCCTTTTGCACCATGTACTTTATGAGGATAACTTATACGAGTACTACTTAACAAAAAAAGGAAATACAGTAAGTATTGAAGTATTTGATTCTACTACTACATCCTTTTGCACCATGTTCTGTTTCGAATATTTAAAAAGTTGTACATAACACTGTTGGTAAATAATTTTCTGAAACCCCTAAAAATAATAATTTCCTAAAAACTGCAATAAATCATTATTGGTTTGACTTACATGTCATTAGACAAATGTGTAGGTATAATTAGATGATGTTCTTCATGATAACATATAAAGTGTTTGGCTCATCAATTATTCCTCGTCAATTTTTTTTTTTTTTTTTTCTTTTTTTCTTTCTCTCTCTCCCTCAATTGTCAATCTTCAAGAACCCTATATAGACTAATCAATTGTGGCAAATATGGCCCTACCTTTCAAGTTCATGTCATCAATGACTTGCCAAAGTACAAGAATTTAACCATTCTTTGCAAATTGGTTAGCGACCATGGTGTATATGTGTGATATGAAATGGGGTCATATTCAACCATCGTGAACCGGCCTTCCAACTTGTGTGATGCTAGCTTTTGAACCGCTGAAAGTTAACCAGTCAAAGCGAGCTAGTTTTGGTCAAAAGCGGGTCAAATACCGGTTTTGATCAATCAAAGCGAGCCAGTTTAGTTGGAGTCACTAGTTCCTTCTATAATGTGTACTTAGCTAGGAAATAGGAAGTTCAATTGCCAGGGAATAATAGGGAAGAAGATCACTTTGTGTACAAGTACAACATTAAAATTAAATGTGGTTACTTAATAGAAATACTCTCCTCCGTTTCATTCAAATCTTTATGTTTGACTTTTACGCACAAAATAAAGAAATTAGTTTTGGTCCTTGAATTCCATAAATGCTCTTAGGGGATTCTAATTTTTATAATAGGTGAGGAGGGCAAGTGGGTTAATGAGGGATATTTAGGTAATTTTATTTTATAAACCTTTTCATTTTAGTAAATGTAAACATTTATATGAAACATACCAAAATGGAAATATAAAGATTTAAACGGAACGGAAAAAGTACTTTTTTTAAAGGTTGTTTTTGACGAAAAAATCATTTTATTAATTGAAAAGTTAATAAGTTTGTCATATAAACTACTAGCTCATGTTCAACCATGGAAAATAAAAGGTCAATTAAGGTTTGAAGTTTTTCCTTCTAATATTGTTGTGATTTTGGAGTCTTATTTAATTGATATGTTGAATGAAGTTAGTCCCTTCTCATCCAGTTTTGACATCAGGAAAAAGGAGTTGCCCAAGTGGTGGGAGCTCCTTTACCCCAACCTCATGGTCGGGGGTTCGAATCCTACTACCCACATTTGTGGGGGAATTTCCTATGATGGGCTTTGGTC